>ML311636.1:0-72572 GCA_005239505.1 Nicotiana paniculata | reverse complement strand
CCCAGGCTCTACATATTCATATGTGTCTTCCTATTTTGCTTCACATCTGGGGATAGCCCGAGATTCATTGAGCTCCCCTATTTATGTTTCTACACCAGTGGGAGATTCTCTTGTTGTTGACCGCGTATATCGGTCATGTTTGATTTCCATCAGTAGTTTTGAGACCAGAGCGAATTTGCTACTACTCAGTATGGTAGATTTTGATGTTATATTGGGTATGGACTGGCTGTCTCCCTATTATGCTATTCTTGATTGTCACGCCAAGACCGTGACGCTGGCTATGCCAGGATTTCTGAGGTTAGAGTAGAGAGGTTCCTTTGAGTATACTCCCCGCCGAGTCATTTCCTTTCTTAAAGCTCAGTGGATGGTTAAAAAGGGGTGTGATGCATATTTGGCTTATGTGAGAGATGTTAGTGTTGAAACCCCTACAGTTGAGTCAGTTCCAATTGTCAAAGACTATTCTGATGTATTTCCAGCTGATCTTCCAGGTATGCCACCCGATAGAGACATTGATTTCGGCATTGACTTGTTGCCGTACACTCAACCCATTTCCATTCCTCCTTATCACATGGCTCCTCCTGAATTGAAGGAGTTGAAGGAGCATATACAGGAGTTTCTTGAGAAGGGATTCATCAGGCCCAGTGTATCACCTTGGGGTGCTCTGGTATTGTTTGTGAAGAAAAAGGATGGCTCGATGAGTATGTGTATTGACTACCGGCAGCTGAATAAGGTGATAGTGAAGAACATGTACCCATTTCCTCACATTGATGATCTATTTGACCAGTTACAGGGTACTAGGGTTTTCTCCAAGATTGATCTACATTCCGGTTATCATCAGTTGAAGATTCGGGAACTGGATATCCCGAAGACTGCCTTCAGGACCAGATATGACCACTACGTGTTCCTTGTTATGTCATTTGGGCTGACCAATGCCCCAACAACCTTCATGTACCTGATGCACAACATATTTAGGCCTTATCTTGATACTTTCGTCATTGTGTTCATTGATGACATTCTGGTATATTCTAGGTCCCAGGAGGACCATGAGCAGCACTTGAGGACCCTGATTCAGATATTGAGGGAGAAGAAGTTGTATGCCAAGTTTTCTAAGTGTGAATTTTGGCTTGATTCTGTGGAATTTCTAGGCCACGTGGTGTTTTCGGATGGGATAAAGGTAGATCCGAAGAAGGTGGAGGCGGTACAGAGTTGGCCCAGACCATCCTCAGCTACTGAGATCCGCAGTTTCCTAGATTTGGTTGGGTATTATCTCCATTTTGTGGAGGGATTTTCATCCATTTCAACGCCTATGACCAGACTGGCCCAGAAGGGTGCATCTTTTATATGGTCTGAGAAGTGTGAGGAGAGCTTTCATAAGCTCAAGACAGCCCTGACTACAACTCTTGTGTTGGTTTTGCCTACCGGTTTCGGGTCCTATACAGTTTATTGTGATGCTTCGAGGATTGGATTGGGGACAGTGTTGATGCAGGACAGTAGGGTGATTGCCTATGCGTCCAGACAGCTGAATGTCCATGAGAAAAATTACCATGTTCATGATCTCGAGTTGGCAGCGATTGTTCACGCCCTAAAGATATGGCGTCACTATTTATATGGTGTTCCCTGTGAGATATTCACGGATCACCGGAGTTTGCAGCATATATTCAGGCAAGGATCTTGCACCAGCATAGGTGGTTAGAGTTGCTAAAGGACTATGGCATACATATATTATACCACCCCGGGAAGGCCAATGTTGTGGCCGACGCCTTTAGTCGCCGGGCGGAGAGTTTGGGGAGTTTGGCATACCTTCATGCAGCTGAGAGTCCTCTAGCATTAGATGTTCAGTCCTTAGCTAGTTAGTTCGTGAGATTGGATCTTTCTGAGCCTTGCCGGGTATTATCTTGTGTGGTTGTTCGATCTTCCCTTCATGATAAGAAAGCTCCAGTATAATGATCCCCACCTTTTGGTTCTTCAGGATAGATTCCGGCGAGGTGATGCTAGGGATGTGACTATAGGAGATGACGAGGTGATGAGGTTGCAGGGCCGTATCTGTGTGCCCAACATGGATGAGCTTCAAGAGTGATTCTTGAGGAGGCCCATAGTTCGCTGTATTCCATCCATCCGGGTACCGCGAAGATGTACCAGGATCTGAGACAACACTATTGGTGGTGAAGAATGAAGAAGGATATAGTGGAGTTTGTAGCCAAGTGTCTCAACTGTCAGGAAGTCAAATGTGAGCATCAGAGACCGAGAGAGTTACTTCAGCAGATTGAGCTTCCAGAATGGAAGTGGGAGCGGATCACCATGGACTTTGTGGTCGGACGTCCTTGGACTTTGAGGAAGCATGATGCTATTTGGTGATTGTGGATCGGCTAACCAAATCAACCCATTTCCTTCCAGTACTGACTACATATTCATTGAAGAGGTTGGCTGAGATTTATATCAGAGAGATTGTTCTCCTCCACGGTATTCCAGTATATATCATTTCAGACAGAGGTACACAGTTCACTTCACGATTCTGGAGAGCCGTTCAGCAGGAGTTAGGCACCAGGGTAGAGTTGAGCAAGGCTCTTCAACCTCAGACGGACGGGAAATCCGAGCGCATGATTCAGATTCTTGAGGATATGCTTCGTGCCTGTGTGATGGATTTTGGAGGATCATGGGATCGATACTTGCCTCTTGCAGATTTTGATTATAACAATAGCTACCAGTCCATCATTCAGATGGCGCCATATGAGGCTTTGTATGGTAGGCGGTACAGGTCTCCCGTGGGATGGTTTGAGCCGGGCAAGGCCCGATTTTTGGGTACACACTTGGTTCAGGATTCCCTGGACAAGGTGAAGGTGATTCAGGAGAGACTTCGCACAGCTCAGTCTAGGCAGAAGAGCTATGCGGATCGGAAGGTTTGTGACTTGGAATTTATGGCTGGTGATCGGGTTTTGCTTTGGGTATCGCCTATGAAAGGCGTCATGAGGTTCGGGAAGAAAGGCAAGCTGAGTCCGAGATTTATTGGCCCTTTTGAGGTGTTGCGACGTGTTGGGGAGGTTGCTTATGAGCTCGCCCTGCCTTCCAGAGTAGCAGGGGTTCATCCGGTGTTCCACGTCTCCATGCTCCGGAAGGATCGCGGTGACCCGACTTATGTCTTGGATTTCAGCTCAGTCCAATTGGACAAGGATCTATCATATGTTGAGGAGCCTATGGCTATATTGGACAGGCAGGTCAGAAAGCTCAGGTGAAAGGATATTGCATCAGTAAAGGTTCGTTGGAGGGGTCAGACAGTCGAGGAGGCGACTTGGGAGACCGAGCAGGATATGCGGAGTTAGTACCCCCATCTTTTCCCAGCTTCAGGTATGTTCTATGCTCGTTCGAGGATGAACGATTTTCTTAAGAGGGAGAGGATGTAATGATACGGCCGGTCGTTTTAAGAATTAGCACCCCGATCCCCTATTTACCGTTTATCCCATGTCTATTTACATTATTGGAACTTGTCGGAGCGTTGATTGATGAAATCCGTGGTGATTTTGGACGCATAGTCCATAAATGTGGAATTTAGCTTAAGAAATCTAGCCGTAGCTAGAGCTGTGTAAAGACGGATCCGGAATGGAATTCCGTCGACTCCGTTAGCTCTGTTGGGTGATTTCGAGGATAGGAGCGTGTTCGGAATTTGTTTTCGAGACCGGTTGTGGATTTAGGCTTGAATTGGCGAAAGCGATAGCAGGTCCGTAATGTCATTTATAACCTGTGTGCAAAATTTGATGTCATTCGGATGAGTTTAGACGTGTTTCGGCATCGGATGTGAATTCTAGAAATTTCCTAAGTTCTTAGGCTTGAATCTATGCATAATTGATGATTTTGATGTTATGAGATGTGTTTTTAAGGCTCGACCGAGTTTGAACAAGGTACTAGGGTCAGTTGGTAGGTTTGGTTGAAGTCCCGGGGGCCTTGGGGTTGTTTCGGATGCCCAACGGGTGAGTTTTGAGAATTTGAGAACAAATGAACCATTCTGGTTCTAGTGTCTCGCACCTGCGATGGTATTTCCGCAGGTGCGAAAGGGGTGCCACAGGTGCGACCCCAGGCCATTATATGAATTTCCGCACATGCGATGGTATTTCTGCAGGTGCGAAAGGGGTACCGTAGGTGCGACCCCAGGCCACTTAATGAATTTCCATACCTGCGATTGGATTTCCGCAGGTGCGATCCCAGTGTCGCAGGTGCGAAATGTCTGGGCAGTTTATACCAAAAATCCGAGGGTTAGAATTTCATAATTCCAAAATCAATTGTGAGCTCTGAACTTGGCAATTTTCAGTGGGATTTGAAGAGGAGGATCATAGGTAATGTTTTCTAACCTTAACCCCTTTATATATCGTTAATCTCTATCATTTTCCTCAATCTAATCAATGAAATTGGATCAAAACCCATGGAAATGGGATGAAATTTTCCCAAGTAGAAATCTGAGAATTTAGGGAGATTTAGACGTCGGATTTTGTTGATTCTTATTCGAGTGAGTTCATGAGCGAATGGGTGTTCAGGAAATATAAATTTTACCCGATTCTGAGATGTAGGCTCGGGGGACTTTTTGGGCTAATTTCCTAATTTCGCGTATTAGCTTATATATAATTAGCTATTTTGTTCCCTTGAAGTGATATTTACACCATGCAATCGATTTAAAAAGATTTGGGCCACCCGGAGTTAGTTACTCGTGGCAAGAGCGCGGTATTGAGTTAATTAGTTCAGTCAAGGTAAGTGGTTTGCCTAATTCTGTGTTGGGGACTTTCCCTTAGGCACTTTATACTGATTTTTGTTACATGGACGCCGTGTACGTGAGGTGACGAGTGCGTATACGGTTCATTGTTGCAAAAAAATCCTAATTTTACTCCCATGAAATCGCTCATTTTCATTCATACATTACTGTTTCCTATCTTAATTGAGTAGATAGCCTAAGAGTAAGCATGCCTACCTGTTCTAACTTGATTTCCTCTTATTTACTATTAGTCACATCATGCTTAGGTAGTCTTACTCTATTCCTGCCTGTTGTCTTCCTGGACTATTTAATTAAGCCATAATTGACATACTTCTTCTTTGCATATTTAAATTGGGACTACGGACCGAGATCCGGGAGCTTTGCCCATGTACTGCATTTCATATTTAAATTGGGGCTACGGACCGAGATCCGGGAGCTTTCCCCCTGTACCGAAATGCATATTTAAATTGGAACTACGAACAGAGATCCGGGAGCTTTCCCCATGTACTGCATAGCATATTTAAATTGGAAATACGGACTGAGATCCGGGAGCTTTCCCCGTGTACTGCATTGCACATTTACTGTTGAGATATATGCTGTGGTGAGTCGAGGACTCTCTTCTGTTATTAAATCCTTCTGTTTTCGTTAATCCTGTTTATCATTGCCTATCTATTTTTCACTGTTTTAAATTGTATATTACAAACTCAGTAGGGCCTCCACCTGACCTCGTCACTACTTGACTGGGGTTAGGCTTGGCACTTACGGAGTACTGAATGTGGAGTACTCACGCCCTTTCCTGCGCATGTTTTCTCCATGTGTAGATCCAGGTACCAGCACCCAATATCATGGCTAGGAGTCGTTCTAGCAGCCGCCAGGGGACCGCGAGGTAATTCTACCGCGTCTGCAGAATCCCACAAGTCTCCTTCTACTCTAGTATAGGCATAGAAGACTTGTATATTCTTCTACTGCTTCATTGTATAGAGCTACATTTAGTACAGAGCTTGTGACTATGGTGGCATTCCGGGTTTTTAGGGAGTAAATGTGCTGAGCAGCTACGTTACATCTACTTGAGTTCTGTTTCTGGCTTTATTTTATTGATTCTGTCATTTTTCGCAAATTTTAGGCTTACCTAGTCATAGAGACTAGGTGTCGTCACGATACATTTCGGAGGGTAAATTGGATCGTGACAAAGGCTGTCATCGATCTATTTCAGGCCACATAAGGTTAAGCTCCAGGAGAGGACTACCTCACTTGACTAGAAGAGCAAAGGGCAGAACACATCTCTTTTTTATTTGCTAATTCTTGTTTGACTTTCTCTCTTCCTAATAAATGAACAGCACTTATTAAGAAAATAGATGATCTGGTATATAATTTGTACGAATTTCCATAAAGTCAACAAACAGGATAGCCATTTTGCGCAGATGGTCTCTTAGTCCTAACATGTTGGTCTAAGATTTTACAGATTGATTTCACGACTTACGAACATCACAAATTATAACACAGGAGCCATTTATAATGCAGCAGCTAAGTTTCATGAGGTTAAGTGATACATTTACAAGTATGCAATGACCACAGCGCGCCCATGTGAACCTACAATCCTAATTGCTTACCATGTGATCCTAGATAGTGACAAACTAATAAATCATTAATTTGTGAATGTATTATTTCTTATTGGATTTGCAAATATAATCAAGAAAGCGGGATTAGGAAACTCTGTGACAGTCATGGAAAGTCATACTTGCTATTAACACCAAATCTTCATACACCTTGCACACTAAACACCCATTCAATAGAAAATAGAATGAAATTTTAGTCTTTATTGTTTAAGTATTTATGACGATATGAAGAATTGGGATGAAAAAAGTTCAACTTCACATTGTATATCTTTACTTTAATGCTCTATCTTATGACGGTTATTAGAGAAAGACAAAGGAAGTCACAAATGGAATATACCTATTTAATTATGACTTCCTCTAATAATTGTACGTGTACCGGGTTGGACGCCCTCTAGTCATAACTTGCTGAAATGGGAATGACCTAAATAGAAGAGTTTTGGACCTAAGTTGCTCGGACTCATCACTTTCAGTGTCGCACTCGTGTCAACACTACATGGGTGTGGACGCAGGTGTGGGTGTATGATTCGTAACCGATCTGGTCAACCGATTATGGGTACTTAGACCAAAATCGACCGAGAAATTCGGGACAAATGCAATGATTTTTGAAATCAAAACAAAAGCTAGGGTGAACTTGAAAAAAACGAATAATCTTGTATACAGAAAATTTTATATCAGTCCTCTTCCTTTTATCTCCTCCTCGGATTGTCCTCTTGATCAAGATTTTTTCCTTCTCAGAATACCTTTTAAGTCTTTCACATAGTGTCTCATAATTTAGTTATATCTTTATAATTCTATTTTTAGATATTTGAATTATTTTTAGCTGAATCCACACACCTGTATCCGTACCTGGATCCGTAACCCTGATTCTTATAATTTAGATCATGAAAGATCCGGCCTCTAGATCCAAACCCATATCGAACACTCGTACCCGAGTCCGAGCAACTTAGTTTTGGACTACTTGCAAAGACAATGAGTAGTTTAAAATATGTTAGCTTTAGGAAGCTACTTGAAGAATATAGAAGTCGATCAAGGTAAAGAAAGATGGCTTACGGACATGTTATGTTAAAGATCAGCTGAGTCTCAATAGTATTATTAAAAGTCATCGCTACGCCACTTAAAATGACAAAACAGTGTGAAACTAAGAGTTATCGCTTCGTTGGTGAAGCCATGCGCTTCAGAGAAGTATGCGCTTCAAATAATGACGCGTGAAATCATTGTAACGAGATACGGTCTATTTTTTGACTCAACTATGAGGAGTTCGATTAATAATAACCTTATTATAGTAATATTTATGCACGTTTGGTATTTTTTAGTTTTTCATAACTTGTGCACTTTACTTCAAAGAAGGCTTCACTTCTCGTTTTTCGCTCCAAACCTCATCAAACTTGTTGTTTTTTTGTGCTTTTCGATTTTAAAAGCACTAGAGCCTCATGGTTTAAGCTTGCTTGACAGTGAGATCACTACTTGAACAGTGATGAAAGTGGCCACTCTGATTGGTGTTTCCATATGGAAGGCTTCAAGACTAAAGGGCATGGAGCTAAGTCCTGACTCGTCGAATCTGCAATAATTCTTGAATAACACTCAAGGTTCCTCTTTAAGTTGATTTCTTCCTTTTCTCTTTGATCTTCCAATGATAAAAGGTAGTGAAGTAAATTCATAATACTTGATAAAACAAAACTTAAGTATTTGTTCTTTGTTTTCCGAGCTTAAAAAGGGATGACTAGTAGGTGTTATGGAATTTAAAAGCAATTGAAGTACCATTGTTTTCCCTTTAAAAAAAAAAACTCAGGGATCCCCTTCCTCTTCTACCCTACCCCCTATCCACCAAATGATGAACCGAGAGGACGTATTCCCCCTGAATATCGCAATGTAGAAACATTCCTGAATCTATGCACTCTACTCTTACGACATAGTTTCAATAGAACAAACAGAAACAAAAGCGTCATATTTAACTTCGTGGAGCAGCGTAACACACCTTTAAGGTACCAATTGTGGTCCCCCAACTCAATATCCAATACCAATCTTCCTTCATCCACATGGCTTAAATAATGCATGACTCTTTGGTCATTGACTTTAAATGTTATACTCCCGTCATCAACTCCTAACTCTATAGCACCATAGGGGTAGACATTCACCACCTTGAATGATCTGTATCTTTTGGACTTGGGTTTGACCATGCATTTTATCAACTTTTTTGCTATTGGTTAATGTAAGAAAATTCCCTAATAGAACCATTATCACCTCATACAGACCATTCTCAGAGGACACTCACACTTCTACGTCAACATAGGAGATCAAGGAAAATTGTGGTACAACAAACCTACGACCAACTGTAGTGTTGTTTATAACATTGTATTATCACCATCACCAACTCAGCATTCTATATTACATTGTTCTAGATGTAACACAGTTGCATGTGACCTTATCTGAATCATTCATGCCTGAAGTAATTCATGTTATGATTTCTTCACTGTCAAAACCTAAACCCTCTTTGCTATATCTAAATGTATTAGCAGCTTAACGTTAACCATCAAGAAACTGCACCTTAAATCTCTGTGTTGATTATTAAAATGCAAGGGGCTGTATGACATCAATGTACATCAAAGGAATTAGAAATCTTCTGATTCACACCAACTTGATTAACTAAAATGATGCTTTCACTACACAACTTCTTAGCAATAACTAGTTATCATAGAAAGGCTATATCATGTTCGCTATTAAGAAATTGATCTCAAGTTACTAGACTGAAGGGCATGTAACAACAGCAGCCTTTTGCAAGAAACATGGAGAATTGGATACATCCAATGTAACAGTCATAACCTCGTTGCAGAACCCATCAAGGGCGTAATTTTGCCCAATTCCTCTTATTCGATACCCTTAGTAACTAAAGAACAAAAATGTTACGAAACAACAGAACAGATACAACATGGCCCCAAGCTCTTCCGTCCACATTGAAGTGAATAAGGCAAATACTGTAAAATAAATTAAGTGCAGAAAAGTTTGTCTGAATTAGGAATCAACATAACATATTACCTAGAAGCGGTTGCAGATGGCACCATGTGACTCACTTCGTCCACCTCAAGAATTCGTAACTTGGACGTCACTTCCACATCAGGCAACATAACATCGTGCATTTTTAACTTAGAGTCAGGATTAAAGCCATGCATCGCAAGAGAAATATTAGGTGCCATATAGTTAGAATAAAATGGTGGCCTCACAAGTGAGAAATTGGAATCCATAAATTTATGACCAAAAGATTGCAAAGTTAGGAGAAAATGATGGCATACAGAAGGGGTAGAAGGTACCACATTGTCCATAGTCCGTGGAACCTGAAAATTTCAAAAATCGTGCATTCAGATTATAATTGTCACAAAAAAAAATGATTTCAACTTAGAAAAGTTTAGCTAACACCTCAGCATTGGGTTCTTGGACCTGCTCAGCCTGACTAGAGTTGAATATATCATAAAATACATCCCACCACTCAGCTAGAAATCTCATAGGAGAACTGATAGCTAAAACATATCCCGCAATAATCAAGAAATTAATTTAATACAATTTTAGAAACATGAAAAGCGCCTTACCATAAACAATTGAATTGCGAAATTATGGGTTCGCATTCCAAATTAAGCATAAGAATTGAGAACCTTTAATGAATCATGCTCTCTAATAAAGAAAAATTAAAAATCAGTTTCAACCCTAGAAAGATAGAGAGGCCCAAGATCCACCGATTTACAAAATTTCTTCGTAATTAAAAAAATAAATCACCAGCTTGTCCCGGATTTAACATTAGCTTCCCTGGCCAAAGCCTCAGATGTAGTATTCATGTCCTTCTTAACCAAGTAATCATGGATGTAGATGTCAAGCCTGAAAATAAGACGAAAACTGAGTCATATAAGAAACTTATGAAAACATAGAAATATAAGTTTTTTTTTGTTTGACTAGTCAAAAAATAAAAGAAAAGGCACTCCTTCCATGTCAAATTAGATGAGCTACTTTCGTTTTTAGTCTGTTTCAAAATAAATGACACGTTTTTAAATTTGAAAATAATTCAACTTTAAACTCTTTATTTTACCCATTTTATCCTCAATGAGATGCTTTTGTAACCAGTAAAATGTCATGGTCACACAAAACTTTTACACCTTAAACATTTAAAAACACAAGTTTCAAAAGTATTCTATTTTTTTCTTAAACTCCATGTCGAGTCAAACTAACTCATCTAAATTGAAACGGAGGAATTATTAGTTTGATTTGTTAATTAAAAAATTATTAAAAAAAGGAATTGGGTTATGGCCCATTGTTTAGTCCTTAATTGACCCGCCAAGTTCTGATCCAAGCAAAAAATGGACAGGTTATAAACCAACTCATTTATTTATTTGATTCGTTTTAACCCCTCTCTCTCTCTCTCTCTCTATATATATATATATATCCCAAACCGCTCTTTTAACACTTAATAAAAAAATTTTCCTTTTATTTTATGCTCATTTCATATCACTTGCTTCAATTAATAGTCATGCAATTTTTTTTTCAATAGTCATGCAATTATTTTCCAAGACAAAGCCTTTTTTTAACAGATTCTTTGCTAAGAAAAGATTCCACTTTGGATTGAAAACATGAAATAAATTATGCCTAAAGATCATAAATATCATAAAATTGTAAACTTATAAAAACTCACATCCTCTGAGCATCCCATGAATCCATGATCCCAAAAAACAAGCCTCACTTCAACAAATAAAAGAAAGAAAAACCAGAGAAAGGAACAAAGAAAAAATAGAGAAAGAGGAGAAAATGAGAGTGAGGGTTGAGGAGTGGTGAAATAAAAGGAGGTATATTAGTTTGTAGATAAAGTATGTGAAAATGCCATGCAAAAAGCAAATGGAAAAGAGAAGGCACAAACAAACAAACAAAATATTGTATTGACTTGAGAAAAGAGTTAAGAGACTGTCATGATCCAAATCTCTCTCCGTTGGTTATCATGATGGCACCTAGTCTTAGAGACTAGGTAAGCCTAACATTTACTAAATAATAACAATAATAAAGGAAAATCTAACAGTCTCGATATAGAATCTTGACAAAATTTATAATTTCCCAAAACTGGTAATACAAGTTATAAGTTCTACGAAATTTTTCTACAACTCTTAAATACAACTGTTTAGAAATAGTAAGGACAGTTGAATAGAAACAGGAAGGTTACTCTGAAGCCTGCGAATGCAGCAGCAGGGTACCTTGAGTCTCCTCGGCAATGATCCGCGCAACTACTAATAATAATTACCTGGATCTGCACACAAAAATGTGCAGAAGTGTAGTATGAGCACACCACAGCGGTGCCTAGTAAGTATAAAGACTAACCTCGGTGAAGTGACAAGGACTAGTCAAGACACCACTGGTCGAATAAATTAAACATGCATCAATATAGAAATGGCCGAACATAATATCTATATAAAGATTTTACGATATGATAAGCAACATGAAAATTATAATGCCGAAGGAATTACCGAGAATTTATCAACGGAACAACATAATAGTACACAGAAGAATGGATAGAATTACGAACCAAAACCAGAAATGTAATGACCCGGTCTGTCGTTACGTAGAACTTGCATTATAATTACTTTTATCGACTTGTTATAAATTGGTTATTCTATTATTGATGTGTTAGAGGTTATAGGCTTGAAATCAGAATGGTTGTAGTGAGTGTTTAGCCACTTAGCCCTTAAAAATAGCCTTATAATGAGAAAAGTCAACTGAGAGTTGACTTATTGGTAAACGACCTCGGAATGCAGATTCTATAACTCGAATAGCTTCGTTAGGTGATTTGAGACTTAGGAGTGTGTCCGGAATAATTTTGTGGTGTCTGGTGTAGAGTTAGGCTTGAAATGGCGACAGTTAGTTTTCGGAGATTTTCGGGCGGCAGTGGAAAATAGGTTATCGAGGAAAGAATGGAATTCCATAAATTGGAACAGTTTCGTAATGTCATTTTGGATATGTCTGCAAAATTTCAGGTCAATCGGAGTTGTTTTGGATAGTTTCGGCAACATTGGTGGATTTTAGAAATTTCAAAGTTCTTAGGCATGAATCCAATGTAAATTTGGTGTTTTGACGTTAGTTTTGGTGTTTTGAGAGTGCAACTAAGTCAGAATGGTGTTATGGATGTGTTGGTAACTTTGGTTGGGGTCCCGAGGGGCTCGAGATTGATCTCGGGTGGTTAACGGGCATTTTTGGACTTAGATCAAATGCTGGTTTTGTGGTTTTTGTGCACTGCAGTTTTGTTCACAGCGATCGCGGGGCAAGTGATGCAATCGTAGTGAGTTATTTTGGGCAGGAACCATTTTCTCTGTGTGATCGCGTATGGGGAGATGCGATCGCGGAGTAGAGGGGGGACAAAGAAGTGCGATCGCGTGGGGTAAGCTGCGATCGCGTAAAGGAAGTTGGGGCGCGTGGAGTTGCTGGCAAAAGCAGTGTGCGATCGCGTGCAGAGTGCTGCGATCGTGGAGGTCAGGAATATTTGGTCTACGCGATCGCGTGGATTTGACCGCGATCGAGGAGAGTAAAATCACTGGGCAAATTTAAATAACCTTTTCGCGACCTAAACCCTATTTTACACCATTGTTGTACGAAAAAAAGCTCTTGGGGGCGATTTTTAGGAGGGAAATTTTTGTTCTTCATAGAGGTAAGTGTTCTAATTATTAAAACTCGTTTATGGGTGATTATAGACCATAATCTCAACGTTTAATTCATGAAAAACAGTAGAAAAATGGGATTTTGGAGCTTGAGAATTGGAGACCTTTAGGGGTCGATTTGAGGGGTCAAAAGGACTCCGATATTGGTGTTCTTTATATGTACGGAATCGTGGGAGGACGAAGAAGACTTTACTATAAAAATTTATGAGTTTTGGGATGCCATCCCGAGGGGTTGGGTTTTGACTAAATTCGGGTTTTTGAGCTAAATAGATATTTTTCGATTGGGATCCACACCTTAAGCATAATTTGATGATAAAAACCTGAACTTTGTAGATTTGGAGCACTCAGAGGCCGGATTTAGAGGCAAAGGCACTGTGGAATAGTTTTTAGCCGTTTTTGAGGTAAGTAACGTTTCCAAACTTGGTTCTGAAGGTTCGAAACTCTGAGCTAAATGATTTATGACTATTGTTGAGGTGACGCACATGCCAAGTGATGGGCGTGAGGGCGTGCACCGGGTATTTGTGGCCTGGCTTATCCTATGACCATGCTTAGTGATTATTCCATGATGATATTTGTGCATCTATTAATGTGTTAATTGTGAACATGTTAGAAATCATGTTAAGTATAAATGCTAGGCTTCACGACGGAAATGCTGAGACCCGAGTGGTCGTATATTGCTGTCTCATGTTGGGATTATTTGATGTCATATACTCAGTCATGTTATAGCATATCATTTCATATCTCAATCTCAGTATTGTTAATTACATGAATTTATCATTGTTTTTGGGCTGATGGAGGCAATTGTGATCCATGTGACTGAGATTGAAGAGTATTGACTGAGTGAGGCCGAGAGCCTGTTATTGAGACAGTTATGAGAATGGACTGCACACTGCACTGATATTTAAATCATTCCTTCGTTGGCTTAATATGGCGCTTGGGCCACTAGGGCCCCTCCAGAGTCTTTACACCCCCAGTGAGCGCAGTGATAAGGGATGGATCTTCCCTGGGCATGGATCTTGTCCGAAGTGATGAGGGATGGATTTACCCTGGGCATGGATCTTGTCCGAAGAGATATTGAGGGATGGATCTTCCCTAGGCATGGATCTTGTCCGAATTGATGTTATGTGAGGGATGGATCTTCCCTGGGCATGGATCTTGTCCGAAGCTGATGTTATGAGAGGGATGGATCTTCCCTGGATATGGAAATTGTCCGAATGTTATATTCCGGAGATGGATCTTCTCCGTGGGGGATGGATTGGCCTTTTTCCTCAGTACATAGTGACTACGGTCACCGGTGTTTATGCATATTCCGGGATGAAACTTCCCTGGGCCTGAGAGCCATATATAGTACTGAGTGGACTTCTGTGAGAGAGTTGTGAGCACTATGTGCATATCCATACTTGTTTCATAGCATATATTTTATGATGGCATGTAGAGTATACTGGCATACATGGCATATTTTCTCATCCTGACAAACTGTTAGCATGTCTAATTCTGCATAATATTTATTGTAACGAAATTAAGGTTTTGTCCGTCACTACCTCTCAGCCCATAGTTTGGGTTCGTTACTTCCGAGTTGGTGTACTCACGTTACCCTCTGCACCTTGTGTGCAGATCCAGGTACATCGGGACCCAGTAGCGGATTTTGATCAACAGTCAGAGTTTCTAGTGGAGTTGTCGAGGTAGCTGCTGGCGATCGCGACCTCGCCTTCTCTTTCTTTATTCCACCTATTGCATTTATATTTTGAGACAATGTTGTCCATTTTTCCTTTTCTTTGCTTGTGTTTTAGTAGCTCATGACTGAGTGACACCGGATCCGGGGATTAGAGGTTTAAATTTAGTTTTCAAATATTGTTTTAAGTTTCAAATTCTTAGTTTTATTAATAAATTTGTTTAAAAATCACATTTTTACTGGAAATGGAATTTAGCTTAGTTAAAAAGGAAGGCTTGCCTGGTTCCACGACAGGCGCCATCACAACTCCGAAATTGGGTCGTGACAGGAAACCACCACAAAATAAAAACACTGGTAACTCAGCACTGCGTCAGTTTATTCACATCAGGTCTTAGCCAATAAATCCAATAAATTGCTGAAAACTTTTAAACCGCAGTTTATATTGAAGCTTTAAAGATATAATCATTTCAGGATAGAACAATTTTCTTTGAAACATACTTTCTCCGAATATATATATATATATATATATATATATTTAGAAAGAGAAATCTTTAAAACATAGTTCTTTCAAAATACATGATTTTCACATATACTCCCCTAATAAATGTATTTCAATATCATTTTCTGCAAGACAAATGCTTTTCAAATATACCTTTGAAATAAAAATCTTTCGATCATAATATCCTCAAGATAAATCTACCGGGACTCAGAATTTTATCATGCAGTACAGGGGGAAAGCTCCCGGAATCTCGTCTGTAGTCCCAATTTAAATATGCAATGCAGTACAGGGGCAAAGCACCCGAAATCTCTTCCTTAGTCCCAATTTAAATATGCAATGCAGTACAAGGGAAAACTCCCGGAATCTCGTCCGTAGTCCCAATTTAAATTTGCAATGCAGTAAAGGGGGAAAGCTCCCAGAATCTCGTCCGTAGTCCCAATTTGAATATGCAATGCAGTACAGGGGCAAGCTCCCAGAATCTCGTCCGTAGTCCCAATTTAAATATGCAATGCAGTACAGGGGGAAATCTCCCGGAATCTCGTTCGTAGTCAAAATTTAAATATGCAATGCAGCCAAATGAGGTAAACAACCAGAATGCGACAGAAACAACACACATAGCCACAACAGGCGCAAAAGCAACAAAAGACAGAATGCAAGGTGCGACGAGAAAATCAAAACAAAGACTTGAATTACAAGAATGGTAAAAACTCACTCATAAGAAGTAGTCACTGAAGGGAATACCAAGCACAACTGAAATGATATAACGAGGGAAAACAAAACAAATATAACAACGATTCACAATATTCAATTCATCAATAAGAAACCAATCGACCCCCGAGCCCGCACCTCGGAACGCGTCAAATTTGACAAAAATCCGAACACCCATCTCAATATGAGTTCAACCATACAAAAAGTTCCAAATTCCTATACCATTTCGTCCCTCAAATCATGAAATTTCGTTTTGAAAATTCTCTTCAAAAACCAACATTTTCCCAAACTAAAAACACAATTTAAATGATAAAAACAAAGACTAATTCGTGGAATGTATAAAATTCTAGGTGAAGAACACTTACACACTCGATTAGCTTGAAAATCCCCAAAAATCGCTCCCAAATCCGAAGTCCGAAGCTCAAAAATGTGAAGAAAATGGCTAACCCTCGTTTATAAGAATCTCCCCCGAACATCCGCACCTACGACCACTTAACCGCACCTGCGCAATCGGAGGTGCGAAACATAAACCGCACCTGCGTTCCTACCCGCACCTACGCCCAAGAATCGCCCATGCGGGGGCTGCACCTGCGCCCCAAAGTTCCGCACCTGCAGAGGCTGCCCAGTCTGCTTATTCTCTCACCTGCGTGATACTTTCCGCACCTGCGAAGCTTGCACCTGCGGTCCCCTATCCGCAGGTGCGGCCATTCCAAAACAGCGGCACCAGCTACATTTCCAAACTTCAAACTTTCCGATAATCGTCCTAAACCATCCAGAGCCCCTCGGGACCTCAACCAATTACACCAATAGGTCACATAAAAAAGCATGAACTTAGTCGAACTTTTGGAACACCCAAAACAACATTAAAACACTGAATAAGTCTCGGACTTAAGCCTAGAATTTCTAAACTTCAAAAATACGCCAACGATGCCGAAACCAACCAAACCGCATCCGAATGACCTGAAATTTTGCGCACACGTCACAAATGATGCTACGAACCTATTCCAACTTCCGGAATTCCATTCCGACCCTGATATCAAAATTTCACCCATCGGCCGAAATCGCCGAAATTCTTACTTTTGCCGAATGACCTCAGATTACTCTATGGACCTCCAAAACCAATCCCGCACGCGTGACTAAGTCCAAAATCACCATAAGAAGTTGTTGTAATTATCTAAAACTCATTCCGAGGTTATTTACACAAAAGTCAAACCTTTGGTCAACTTCCATCACTTAAGCTTCAAAAATTGAAATTTTCCTCCCAATTCGACTCTGGATTATCCGGTAACTGAATCCAAACACGCACGCAGGTCGGTATACCCAATGTGAAGCTTTTCAAGACCTCACACCACCGAACGGAGCTTAAATTCCCAAAACGACCGGTCGGGTCGTTACATTCTCCCCCTCTTAAAATAAACATTCGTCCTCGAATGTGCCAAGATTCACCTCGAACTCATCCAATCACTAATTGCTCACTTCCAACACACACTCACGGGTGATACCACGTCACCCAACCTACATAAGCCTGATGACATCATCACAACTGCAATATAGCCTTCTCATCACCACCGATAAGTCTCATACCTCAATTTCTTACCTTCTACTCATTTCCAAAAGACCTGATTCTAAATCCATATCTGGCATCAGCCTCAACCAGCTGCATTAACTCAGGACTATACCCATAAGGCACGACCACAAAATATAGCACATCACACGTAGCTCATAATAACACTTTTGATCACAATGGCTGCCCGAAATCAGCTCAGCATTGGCAATTTACCTCAGATCTGAAAGAACTCGGTTCCCAACCCCATAATAATGATAATGATGCAATAAACACGAAGTCTTCATTATTAGACACCCGAATCACCGAGCCACAGTTAACACCACCGGGCATACATCCCGCAATCTAAACTAAAGAAGCATATAGCAAAATGACTGAATATGAAAATAGAAACCTATAAAGGGACTATCAAACAAGCCCATAGGCATAACTCTCTATCAATACTGACTTAAAGAGAAATATAACAAGAAAGAAGCAAGGCATATGAACAAATCACAAGGATCACATTCTGATATAACTTCCACCGCGGTACTCAGCCCGGTCCAAACATATCAAATCGCAAAGGATCACGAGGGCAAAGATATATCATACCAATTGAAATCTCCCGCTAACTCATCTCGGCTAACAAATCATAACGCTCACTTAACTCACATCTTAATGGAGTATCAATTCACAGCTCGTAAACAAAATACTTAGGAAAAATCACATAAAGCTCACCATGAAGAACAACACGGACTCACTTCTAGTCTCACCCCTCTAATTGATGAAAAAAAACAATAGACACGGGATACAACTCACAGAATATCCCAATGGGAGCAAGCATGAAAAATAGAGTGCAAAGCATGAAACTCACTTATCAATAAGGCAAACAAATAAGGGAAACTCGTCCTGACCAGCAGAACTATAATGAAATATAAATGATGCCCCTATTTAACACATCAAAGCATACCCGGGAGATAATATATGGCACAACGACCTCTAGTTTACTATATGAAACACATCAATGGGTCGGGCCTCCCCCTCTTGGGTGCCCTCTACTCACCTGAATACCATACTATAATACACCTGCCTGAATCCTGGAACAATCTCTCACCCTGTGGCTTACATCTCCATGCTCAAAACAACCTCTCCGCCGACGTGGCTGTGGAAGCCATACAATATGAGTACTCTGAGACCCATGAGTACCTGTAACCCCATGCACAGCTGGTAATGCAAACTGAACTGGCTGACCTACAAAACCTCTACTGTAGGGTACCCTGCTTCCATATTAAGGAGTAGTGGATTTATCCGATCTATGAGTCCTCCTTGCCTCCCTGAACCCTCACTCCTGATCTCGTCTGTCCTCTCGCTCCCAGTCCCACAAGCTCTCAAACCGGCGAGCGATCCCTACTACCTGCTGAAACGAGGCATCCGACTCTAACTCTAGAGTCCTGCTGAACCGAATATCATGCCTGAGTCCCTCAATGAATCTACGGACTCGCCTCCTAACTGAAGCAACCAAGTGAGGTATATAACTGGCCAACTCACTGAATCTAACGACGTACTCTAATACTGACATAGTGCTCTGATGCAAAAGCTCAAACTCCGCGCGTCACTGGAGTGCAACTCCCTCCAAGCATCTCTGAAACATGAATCCATCCAAGTGAAGATAACTCGGCCGGGCTACCCCAACTCATATGCCCGCCATCGCTGAAAAACCTCACCTCTGAGCTGAGACGTGACAAAAACAACCTCGCTCGTCTCCACAATACTTGAAGTACGAAAAATGTAGTGATAAGGTGTTCTTCCTCCGATGATGCCGCCCTAACCGCGGGCTGAACTGAAACCACAAGTTATGCTACCATGACAACTAAAACCTGACCAACATGGTCTCGCTGCTCTGGAGTGTGGACTCTGGGAGTCTGGGCTCCTCCTGCGGTCGGTGAAGCCGCTAGTGTAACCTGAAATAACCCCGCCTGAGTCAATGTACCAAACATGCTCAGGAACTGTGCTAAAGTCTCCTAAAGCCCGGGGTAACAACAGGCGCCTCTGGTTCCCCCCCCCCCCCAACTAGAACTGTTGGTGGCTACTCAACGGCTACTTTGGTAGGCATCTTAGTTGCGGCACGTGTTCCTCGTCGGCCTCTTGTCTCTGACCCTTGCGACAACTATTTCGGGGTAACATCATCAGGAACCGCAGCTCGTGTCCTCACCATCGGTGAGAGAATAGAACGATAAATTTCAAATTTCAAGATCAAAGAACTCGCACGATGGGAATGAAGGAAGTGAAATTGTCCTAATAGTTCTGTGGCCTCTCGAAGATAAGTACAGACGTCTCCGTACCGATCCGCAAGACTCTACTAAACTCGCTTATGACTCATAGCACCTATGAACCTAGAGCTCTGATACCAAACTGTCACGACCCAAATCTCCCTCTGTTAGGTATCGTGATGGCACCTAGTGTTAGAGACTAAGTAAGCCTAACATTTACTAAATAATAGCAATAATAAAGGAAAATCCAACAATCTCGATATTGAATCTTGACAAAATTTATAATTTCCCAAAACCGGTAATACAAGTCATAAGCTCTACAAAAATTTTCTACAACTCCTTAATACAATTGTTTAGAAATAGGAAGGACAGTTGAATAGAAACAGGAAGGTGACTCTGAAGCCCGCGAATGCAGCAGCATGCTACCTTGAGTCTCCTCGACAATGAACCGCGTAACTACAAATAACAATTACCTGGATCTCCACACAAAAATGTGCAGAAGTGTAGTATGAGCACACCACAGCGGTGCCCAGTAAGTATCAAGACTATCCTCGGTGAAGTAGTGACGAGGACTAGTCAACACACCATTGGTCGAATAAATTAAACATGCATCAATATAGAAATAACCGAACATAATATCTATATAATGATTTTACGATATGATTAGCAACATGACAAATATAATGCGGAAGGAATTACCGAGAATTAATCAACGAAACGGCATAATAGTACACAGAAGAATGGACAGAATTACGAACCAAAACTGGAAACCACCACAAAATAAAAACACTGGTAACTCAGCACTGCGTCAGTTTGTTCACATCAGGCCTTAGCCAATAAATCCAATAAATTGCTGAAAACTTTTAAACCACAGTTTATATTGAAGTTTTAAAGATATAATCATTTCAGGATAGAACATTTTTCCNTATATATATTATCTTTTTTGGAAAGAGAAATCTTTAAAGCATAGTTCTTTCAAAATACATGATTTTCAAATATACTCCCCGAATAAATGTATTTCAATATCATTTTCTGCAAGACAAATACTTTTCAAATATACCTTTGAAATAAAAATCTTTCGATCATAATCTCCTAAAGATAAATCTACCGGAACTCACAATTTTATCATGCAGTACAGGGGAAAACTCACCGAATCTCGTCTGTAGTCCCAATTTAAATATGCAATGCAGTACATGGGGAAAGCCCCCGGAATCTCGTTCGTAGTCCCAATTAAAATATACAGTGCAGTACAGGGCAAAAGCTCCCGGAATCTCGTCCGTAGTCCCAATTTAAATATGCAATGCGGTATAGGGGAAAGCTCTCGGAATCTCGTCCGTAGTCCCAATTTAAATAAGCAATGCAGTACAGGGGGAAAGCTCCCGGAATCTCGTTCGTAGTCCCAATTTAAATATGCAATGCAGTACAGGGGGAAAGCCCCCGGAATCTCGTTCGTAGTCCCAATTTAAATATGCAATGCAGTACAGGGGGAAATCCCCCAGAATATCGTCCGTAGTCCCAATTTAAATATGCAATGCAGCCAACTGAGGAAAATAACCAGAATGCGATAGAAACAACACACATTGCCACAACAGGCACAAAAGCAACAAAAGACAGAATGCAAGGTGCGACGAGAAAATCAATACAAAGACTTGAATTACAAGAATGGTAAAAACTCACTCATAAGAAGTAGTCACCGAAGGAAATACCAAGCACAACTTAAACAATATAATGAGGGGAAAACAAAACAAATATAACAACGATTCCCAATATTCAAGTCATCAATAAGAAACCAATCATCCCTGCAAGGGAAAAAACTATTACCAATCTCGCCTAAACAATCAACTTTACAGAATAAAACTCAGCTTGAACAATGCTCAGTAATAGGCAACACCAAGGAAATACCATCAACATGGGTGATTATCAACTAAACCTAAGTAGCAACTAAGGGAAAATCATTTAAATCACAATGTACGACTCAGGGGCATGCTTGACACCAACGTATAGATATTCCAATCACTGCAAAAAAAAAATTATAGGGCGAGATTATGCTAATTCTAGTCAAATAGGCAGTTTATGAAGGAAGATATAGCACGGCGGTAGAAAAGGTAAAGTCTTCAGTTAATTCAATTAAGATGAAATAAAAAATAAAGGAAAACTAAGCAAGTAGTTTCTAATTTAAGAAGAAAGAGGTGAACTAGAAATCGAAA
Source organism: Nicotiana paniculata (assembly GCA_005239505.1). Lineage (NCBI taxonomy): Eukaryota > Viridiplantae > Streptophyta > Magnoliopsida > Solanales > Solanaceae > Nicotiana > Nicotiana paniculata. Next base: position 50,645 of record ML311636.1, on the reverse strand, counting down.
TTCAAATATAACAAATACAACTTCATACACAGGGAATATAAGGACCAAAGAATCCAAAAAGGCCAACCTATTTGCAAATAAGTCCAAGTACGCACTCGTCACCTCGCGTACACGGCTACAGTCAACATAGAAGACTCAATCCTAAGGGTTAGTTTCCCCACCCAAGGTTAGGCAAGATACTTACCTCAAAGACGACAACTCGGTACTCTAAATTTACTTTTCGGGCGAAAAGAGCACCAGACGGCTCAAAATCAACTAAAACAACAAAATACACAAAAATGTATGAGGAGCTATTCCGAATAATAAAGTTTCAATCTTTACAAAATTATAAAAATCGACCCAAAAGTTGACCCCTGGGCCCGCACCTCGGAACCCGTCAATTTTTACAAAAATCCGAACACCCATCCCAATATGAGTTCAACCATACAAAAATTATCAAATTCTGATACCATTTCGTCCCTCAAATCATGAAATTTCGTTTTGAAATTTCTCTTCAAAAATCAACAGTTTCCCTAACTAAAAACATAATTTAAATGATAAAAACAAAGACTAATTTTGTCACGACCCAAATTCTACTCAGGTCGTGATGGCGCCCAACACCGGAGTCGGGCAAGCCAACATCAGTTTACTAGCGAGATTACTTTACATATTTAAATATTTAAGTGCTTGACAAATTTTAGATTTAGAAATCATTTAAAGGAAATAGTCAAGTGATGCAACTTGATTAAATGAACTCAAAAGATCGTTTGCCAACATAGCTAGTGTAGCCAAAAAAATATTAGAAAACCAACTACGCGTGCCAAGACCTAGTGTCACAAGTCCACAGACGACTAGTGGAATATACAAATTAGACAAAATAAATATACAATTGTCTGAAAGGAGTAGACAATAATATCCAAAACTAATAGAAACTCCACAGTGCTGTTGAGGATCGCCGGGAAGAGCAGCTCACCATGTAGTCTAGTCCAGTAAGTACTCTTACGATCGCGCTCCGGTATGATAACTAGATGCACCAACCTCATAACCTGTAAAATTAAGTACATAAGCGTAGTATGAGTACATATAAACAAATATGTACCCAGTGAGTATCCCGTCTAAACTCGAAGAAGTAGTGACGAGAGGTAGACGTATTACTCACTAGGTTCATTGGCAATAATATAATTAAAAATGTTTAATAAGGATTAGCAATTATGGAAATCAAGTAGACATGGAATAACTACCACCTACCGCAAGTGTCAAGTAACAACATTAATATAAGTTTAAAACCCCCTACCACATAGAACAATTCATTCGACAATATTAATAAGACTCTCAGTCGAATACATAGCATATAGTATGCCGAGGCGTACGGCCGAAGCGATGCGAAAATTTAAATGTGCACTGTCGAAGGGTCGAACGGCTCGAACCATAGATGCATCTATTACCCCGCTCGCGAATCGATCGTGAGACGCGGTTGACATAATTTAAGGCTACCCCGCTCACGAATTATACATGCGACATGGTGCTCGTATACATACACAAAGTTTATTAGGAATTTCAGGAAATATAGAGTTCACACTTGGAAAACAAGAATCATGGCAACAGCAAGATTTAATACAACCTTCCATTTTCTCATGCTAGTTTCATGGATAATAATCGAATAGAAATACATGCAGGGATACAAGTAACTTGTGAGTCCTAAAGACTACCCGGCATAACATAGTAGTAGCTACACACGGACTCTCGTCACTTCGTGCGTGCGTAGCCCCGCAAATAAGGACATGCAATTATTTATAATCACCTATGGGGACAATTCCCTCTTACAAGGTTAGAAAGGAAACTCACCTCGCGTAGAACCTACTTCCCGGGTCAAGAATGCGCCCGAAACTCCAAACTCTACACTCGAGGTCTTGAAACTAGTCAAATATTATATAAATACGTCAATATACACTTAAAAGTATGAAATTATCTTACTAGCTTAGCCAATTCATCTTTATTGAAGAAATCCCAAAATACACCCCCGGGCCCACATGCTCGGATTCCGAAAATTTTCAAAGAAAACACTCACCCATAGCCTAAGGATCATTAATATATAGTTTTTACATGATTTCATGGTAGAAAAGTGGTGAAATTCCCTAAAGTTCATCAACCCTATATTTTAACCCTAACTCCTTTGATTTCCACTAATTAGGTGTTAATGTACCTAAGATTTAGTGTAATTATCTAACATTTAAATGGAAATTACTTACCATTTAGTAGCTAGGCCGAACACCCTCTTGAAATCTCTCAAAATCGCCCATGGAGGAGAAGAAAGTGGTGAAAAATGGTTAAGTCCCGAATTAAATGGGATCACTGCCTTTAGTGACCTCGCACCTGCGGCTCAAGGACCGCATCTGCGGTCCCGCACCTGTGACCATTGGTCGCACCTATAGATTTTGGCAAAGAGCCTAGGGATCGCACTTGCAGTAAGAGTTCCGCACCAGTGGACCCTCTCCTGCGGAGAAGGGTCCGCACCTGCGAAGATAGGACTTTCCCTTCGGAGTCGCACCTGTGAGGCCTCGACCGCAGGAGTGGTCTCGCACATGCGATATGGGCAACCGCACCTGCGGTCACACCAGACTTGGTGCACCAGCAGCTGAAACTGCTGGTTTTTTGCCGTGTTTGGTGTCCGGAAGGCACCTGGGCCCACCCGAACCTCCGTGCAATTATACCAACAGGTCCTACATCATATTGCAGGCTTGCTCGAGCCTTCAGAACACTCAAAATCACTCCTCAAAACCCCTAGAATCAAACTTAAAAATATTCAAGTTCTTGAATTCGGTTGGAATGCGCCGAACCGACCTATACTACTCAGAATGACACCAAATTTTCCAAGCAAGTCATAAATGACATAACGGAACTATTACTGATCTCGGAATTCCGTTCGGACCTCAATAACTCTAAAACACGCTCCAAACCAAATTATGAACTTAAGGAAACTATATTTCACTATTTGGCGCTGAAACGCTCCCGGGACATCCAAACCCCATTCCGGACATACCCACAAGTCCGAAATCATCATACGAAGCTACTGGAATCGGCGAAACTCGATTCCGAGGTCGTTTACTCCGAATTTTGACCGAAGTCAAACTTGGCATCAGAAGCCAATCTTAATGAACCAAGTGTTCCAATATTACTCTATACACTTCCGAATCCCGAACCACCTGTCCCTGCAAGGCATAAATCACTGAAAGCCATTACGGGAAGTCTTATTTAGGGGAACAGGGTCCGAATACGCAAAACGACCGGTCGGGTTAGATTCTCCACCTCTTAAACAAACGTTCGTCCTTGAACGGGTCTAGAATCATACCTGAGGTGCAGAATAAGTGTGGATATCTACTTCGCATGTCCTCCTCCCAAGTCGCCTCCTCAACCGGTTGGCCTCTCCACTGGACCTTCACCACAGAAACTCTCTTGGACCTCAACTAGCGGTCCTGTCTGTCAATAATGGCAACTGGCTCCTCCTCGTAGCCCAATCTCTCATCCAACTGAATAGTGCTGAAATCAACCACGTGAGAGAAGTCGTCCTGATATCTCCGGGCATGGATACATGAAAGACCGGATGGACTCCCGATAAGTGAGGAGGTAGAGCAAGCTCATAGGCAACCTCTCTAACATGCCTCAATACCTCGAAAGGACCTATAAACCTCGGGCTCAGCTTTCCCTTCTTCTCGAATCTCATAATGCCCTTCGTCGATGAAACCTTCAGCAGAACCTTATCTCCCTCCATAAATGACACATCGGTTGCCCTCAGATCCGCGTAACTCTTCTATCTGGACTGTTCTGTGCGGAGCCTCTCCTGAATCAACTTCACCTTCTCCAAGGCATCTCTCACCAGGTCCGTGCCATATAACTTAGCCTCGCCAGGCTCAAACTACCCGATAGGAGAACGACATCGCCAACCATATAAAGCCTTAAATGGAGCCATCTCAATTGTGGACTAATAATTGTTATTGTAAGAAAACTCGGCCAAAGGAAAAAACTAGTCCCACTGACCCCCAAAATCAATCACACATGCTCTGAGCATGTCCTCCAATATCTGAACCGTACGCTCCGACTGACCATCAGTCTGCGGATGAAATGATGTGCTGAGGTATCTGAGTACCCATATCTTTGTGCAATGCTCTCCAGAAGTGCGAGGTGAACTAGGGACCTCGATCTGATATAATGGACACCCGCACACCATGAAACCGGACTATCTCTTGAATGTAAATCTGGGCTAGCCTCTCAAGTATAAGTAGTACACACAGGAATAAAATGCGCCGAATTGGTCAATCTATCCACAATGACCCAAACCGCGTCAACCTTCCGCAAGGTCCGAGGCAACCCAACCATGAAGTCCATAGTGATGCGCTCTCACTTCCACTAAGAAATGTGCATCTGCTGAAGTAGGCCTCTGGTGCTCATACTTAACCTGCTGGGAGTTAAGACACCTAGCCACATACTCCACAATGTCTTTCTTCATTCGCCTCCACCAGAAATGCTGCTTCAGATCACGATACATCTTCGTAGCAACAGGATGAACAGAATGCCATGAACTGTGTGCCTCCTCTAGAATCCTCTGGCTTAAGCTATAAACATTAGGAACACACAACTGACCCTGAAGTCTCAGAACACCATTCTCGCCAATAGTAACCTCCTTGGCACCACCCTGAACCACTGTCTCCCGTAGCTCTGCCAAGCGTGGATCATCATATTGCCGAGCCTTAATCTCCCCCAATAACGAAGACTGAGGCACTACATGTGCAAGAACTCGACGAGGCTCTGAAAGATCTAATCTCACCAAGAGATTAGCCAGGGACTGAATGTCCAAGGCTAGAGGTCTCTCCTCCGCTGCAATGAAAGCCAAACTACCATACTCTCCGCCTTCCTGCTCAAAGCATCTGCTACTACATTCGCCTTACCCGGATGATAAACGATGGTGATATCATAATCCTTCAGCAACTCAAGCCACCTGCGCTGCCTCAAATTAAGATCCCTCTGCTTGAACAAGTGCTGCAAGCTGCGGTGGTCTGTATAAACCTCACAAGACACCCCATACAAGTAATGCCTCCAAATCGTAAGAGCATGAACAATCGCTGCCAACTCCAAATCATGCACCAGATAATTCTTCTCATAAATCTTCAGCTGGCGCAAAGCATAAGCAATAACTCTCCCTTCCTGCATCAACACACACCCCAAGCCAACACGTGAAGAGTTGCAATACACTGTATACATCCCAGAACCGGATGGCAATATCAGAACTGGTGCTGAGGTCAATGTCGTCTTGAGCTCCTGAAAGCTTGCGTCACACTCGTCGGACCACCGAAATGGAGCATTCTTCTGAGTTTATCTAGTCAATAAGGCTGCAATGGATGAAAAGCCCTCCACAAATCGCCGATAGTATCCTGCTAGACCCAAGAAAATCATTATCTCTATAGTTGTAGTAGGACGTGGCCAACCCTGAACTACCTCAATCTTCTTAGGATCAACCTTGATACCCTCTCTGGATACTACATGTCCCAAGAATGCCACGGGATCTAACCAAAACTCACACTTGGAGAACTTAGCAGATAGCTCCTGTCCTCGCAGAGTCTGGAGCGCAACTCTCAAATACTGCTCGTGCTCTCTCAGGCTACATGAGTAAATCAAGATGTCATCAATGAAAACGATGACAAAAGAATCAATATATGTCCTGAACACCCTTTCATCAAATCCATAAATGCTGTTGGAGCATTAGTTAAGCCAAAGGACATCACCAGGAACTCATAGTGGCCATATCTCGTACGAAAAGCAGTCTTCGGGACATCTGAGGCCCGAATCTTCAACTGATGATAGCGCGATCTCAAGTCTATCTTAGAAAACACCCTGGCATCCTACAACTGGTCGAATAAATCATCAATACGCGGCAATGGATACTTGTTTTTGATGGTGACCTTGTTCAGCTGGCGCTAATCAATAAACATTCGCATGGACCTATCATTCTTCTACACAAATAGAACTGGAGCACCCCATGGTGATACACTCGGTCTGATAAACCCCTTAGCCAACAACTCATCTAGCTATTCCTTCAACTCCTTCAACTCCTTAGGATCCATACGGTAGGGGGGTGGAAATAGGCTGAGTATCTGGAGCTAAATCAATGCAAAAATCAATATCACGATCCGGAGGCATGCCTGGAAGATCTAAAGGGAATACGTCAGCAAACTCTCAAACAACGGGCACTGAATCAATCGTCGGAGACTCGGCGGTGGTGTCCCCCACATAAGCAAGATACGCCAAACAACCCTTCTCGACCATATGTCCAACCTTCAGGAAGGAAATAACTCTACTGGCTGCACTAACCGAGGAACCTCTCCACTCCAGCCTAGGCAACTCAGGCATGGCCAAAGTAACCGTCTTGGCATGGTTATCCAAGATGGCTTGATGAGGAGATAACCAATCCATGCCCAGGATAACCTCAAAATCAACCATATCGAGTAATAGGAGGTGTGCTCTAGTCTCGAACTCATAGAATGTGATCACGCAAGACCTATAAATTCGGTCTACCACTACAGAATCACCAACGGGAGTAGATACATATATAGGAGAACCCAAGGACTCACGAGGAGCATCCAGAAAACAAGCAAACAAGGCTGACACATATGAATAAGTAGATCCTGGGTCAAATAGCACTGGTGCCTCTCTACCACATACTGAAATAATACATGTGATCACGGCATCTGAGGCAACTGCATCTGCTTGGGCCGGAATGGCATAGAATCTGGCTGGAGCACCTGAAGACTAACCTCCGCTGGATTGAATAGGAGCTAGCTGAGCTCTCCCTGCCTGTCCTCCACCTCTAGGTGGACGGGGCGCCGGTGCTGGGAGTACGTGCTGATAACTCTGCTGAATAGCCTTGCCCCTAAGCCTGGGACAAGTCCTACTCGTATGGCCTGGATCCCCACACTTATAACACTTCGCTGGAGGCATGGCCTGCTGCCCTGAAGATGAACTCTGAATAGTTGGGGGACGATGAGAACTCTCTGGCATGGCACTGAAGTAAGGACTAGGAGACCCCTGATGACCTGAATACCCACCGGAGGGCCCCTGAATAGCTGGTGGGCGGTAAGAACTCTCCAGGATGGTGCTGGCATAAGGTCTCACTGGAGCACCACGAGAAGGTGGTGGAGGAGCTAAATACGGAGGCCTGCTGGGCTAACTAACCTCTACCCTTGGCTGGGGAACCTCTGAAATCTCCAGAAAATCTAGCTCTATTGGCCTGCTGACCCTGCTCTCTGCCCCTCGATTGGTAACCCTCAATCCGGGGAGCTATCTCGACCACAAGCTGATAAGGAGTACCCATCTCCACCTCTCGGGCCATGTTGGCCCTAATACCTGAGTGCAATCCAGCTACAAACCTCCGCACTCTCTCAGCATCTGTAGGAAGAATCATAAGGGCATGGCGAGATAACTCTGAAAACCTGGCCTCGTAGTCTGTCAGTGACATCTGCCCCTGCTCCAGCTGCTCAAATTGGTACCGCATCTCTTCCCTCTCGGCGGGTGGAATATACCTGTCCAGGAACAACTAAGTGAACTGCTCCCATGTGATAGTAGGGGAACCTGCTGGCCTACCAAGGATAAATGACTGCCACCATCTGCGGGCCCTGCCCTCTAGCTGGAAAGTAGTGAAGTCGACTCCATGGGACTCCAAAATCCTCATGTTGTGCAGTCTGTCCCTACACCTATCAATAAAGTCCTGGGCATCCTCGCCTTTCTCGCCTCCAAAGACAGGAGGGTGCAATCGAGTCCATCTATCAAGTAGCTTTTGCGGATCATTGTCCGCAACCTGTCTGAGCTCTGGTGCTGCTACTACTGGTTGTGCCCCACCCACGGGCAGAGTACCCGGAGTCTGATATACTGTCGTTGCGTGACATGCGGCCTAGACGGTAGGGGTCTGAGCTCCCCCTCCCTCTTGAGAAGTGGCGGGATCCACTGCAAATAAACCAGCCAGGGTCATAGTGTCCATAAACCGCATCATACGGCCCATGATCTCCTAAAACCCTGGTGCATTCATGAAATCTACTGGGGAAGGATCTGCTGGAGGCATCTCGTCCTGCTCCTCGATGATAGGATCCTCTGGAGGTGCTAACGGTGCAACTCTGGGACGCCCTCATCCCCTACCTCGGGCCGGTGCCCTCCCCCGGCCTCTGCCACGACCTCGGACGGCGGGGGTAGCGACATCTCCCGAGTCTGGAATATCAGCTACCCGAGTCGTCATCATCTGTGAGAGAATAGAAGAATGAGATTTAGTAAGACTGTCAAACTGCATGATAGAATAAGAATAAAGAGAGCTTTCTTAACACCCTATAGCCTCCTGAATATAAATGCAGACGTCCCCATATCGATCCGCAAGACATTACTAGGTTTTCCTGTGACTTGTGAGACCTACGTGAACCTAGAGCTCTGATACCATGTTGTCACGACCCAAATTCCACTCAGGTCGTGATGGCGTCCAACACCGGAGTCGGGCAAGCCAACATCAGTTTACTAGCGAGATTACTTTACTTATTTAAATATTTAAGTGCTTGACAAATTTTAGATTTAGAAATCATTTAAGGGAAACGGTCAAGTGATGCAACTTGATTAAATGAACTCAAAAGATCGTTTTCCAACATAGGTAGTGTAGCCAAATAAATATTAGAAAACCAACTACGCGTGCCAAGACCTAGTGTCACAAGTCCACAGACGACTAGTGGAATATACAAATTAGACAAAATAAATATACAATTGTCTGAAAGGAGTAGACAAAAATATCCAAAACTAATAGAAACTCCACAGTGCTGCTGAGGAACGCCGGGAAGAGCAGCTCACCATGTAGTCTAGTCCAGTAAGTACTCTTACGATCGCGCTCCGGTATGATAACTAGATGCACCAACCTAAAAACACAATTTAAATGATAAAAACAAAGACTAATTTTGTCACGACCCAAATTCCACTCAGGTCGTGATGGCGCCCAACACCGGAGTCGGGCAAGCCAACATCAGTTTACTAGCGAGATTACTTTACATATTTAAATATTTAAGTGTTTGACAAATTTTAGATTTAGAAATAATTTAAAGGAAACGGTCAAGTGATGCAACTTGATTAAATGAACTCAAAAGATCGTTTGCCAACATAGGTAGCGTAGCAAAAAAAAAATTAGAAAACCAACTACGCATGCCAAGACCTAGTGTCAGAAGTCCACAGGCGACTAGTGGAATATACAAAGTAGACAAAATAAATATACAAATGTCTTAAAGGGGTAGACAAAAATAATAGAAACTCCACAGTGCTGCTGAGGAACGCCGGGAAGAGCAACTCACCGTGTAGTCTAGTCCAGTAAGTACTCTCATGATCGCGCTCCTGTATGATAACCAGATGCACCATTCTCAGAACCTGTACAATTAAGTACAGAAATGTAGTATGAGTACATATAAACAAACATGTACCCAGCGAGTATCCCGTCTAAACTCGAAGAAGTAGTGACGAGAGGTAGACGTATTACTCACTAGGGTCATTAGCAATAATATAATTAAACAAGTTTAATCAGGATTAGCAATTATGGAAATCAAGTAGACATGGAATATCAAGTATATGAACTACCACCTACCGCAAGTGTCAAATAACAACATTAATACAAGTTCAAAACCCCCTACCACATAGAACAATTCATTCGACAATATTAATAAGACTCTCAGTCAAATACATGGCATATAGTATGCCGAGGCGTACGGCCGAAGCGACTCGAAAATTTAAATGTGCACAGCCGAAGGGTCGAAAGGCTCGAACCATGGATGCATCTATTACCCCGCTCGCGAATCGATCGTGCGACGCGGTTGACATAATATAAGGCTACCCCTCTCACGAATCATACATGCGACACGGGTGCTCGTATACATACACAGAGTTTAGTAGGAATTTCAGGAAATATAGAGTTCACACTTGGAAAAAAGGAATCATGGCAACAACAAGATTTAATACAACCTTCCATTTTCTCATGCTAGTTTCAGGGATAATAAGCGACTAGAAATACATGCAGGGATACAAGTAACTTGTGAGTCCTCAAGACTACCCGGCATAACATAGTAGTATCTACGCACGGACTCTCGTCACTTGGTGCGTGCGTAGCCCCCGCAAATAAGGACATGCAATTATTTATAATCACTTATGGGGACAATTCCCTCTTACAAGATTAAAAATGAGACTCACCTCGCATAGAACCTACTTCCCGGGTCAAGAACGCGCCCAATACTCCTAACTGAACACCCGAGGACTCGGAACTAGTCAAATATTATATAAATACGTCAATATACACTCAAAAGTGTGAAATTCTCTTACTAGCTTAGCCAATTTATCTTTATTGAAGAAATCCCAAAATACACCCCCAGGCCCACATTCTCGAATTCCGGAAATTTTCGAAGAAGTCACTCACCCATAGCCTAAGGGTTATTAATATATAGTTTTTACATGATTTCATGGTAGAAAAGTGGTGAAATTCCCTAAAGTTCATCAACCCAAGGTTTTCACCCTAACCCCTTTGATTTCCAGTAATTAGGTGTTAATCTACCTAAGATTTAGTGTAATAATCTAACATTAAAATGGAAATTACTTACCTTTTAGTAGCTAGGCCGAACACCCTCTTGAAAGCTCTCAAAATCGCTCATGGAGGAGAAGAAAGTGGTGAAAAATGGTTAAATCCCGAATTAAATGGGCTCACTGCCTTCAGTGACCTCGCACCGCGGCTCAAGGACCGCACCTGCAGCTCAAGGACCGCATCTGTGGTCCCTCACCTGCGAGCCATTGGTCGCACCTACGGATTTTGGCAAGGAGCCTGGGGATCGCACCTCCGGTAGGAGTTCCACACCAGCGGACCCGCTCCTGCGGAGAAGGGTCCGCACCTGCGAAGATAGGACTTTCCCCTGGGAGTCGCACCTGCGAGGCCTCGACCGCAAGAGCAGTCTCGCACCTGCGATCTGGGCAATGGCACCTGCGGTAACACCAGACTTGGTGCACCAACAGTTGAAACTGCTGGTTTTTAACCCCGTTTGGTGTCCATGATGCACCTGGGCCCACCCAAACCCCCGTGCAATTACACCAACAAGTCCTAAATCATATTACAGACTTGCTCGAGCCTTCGGAACACCTAAAACCATCCTAACACTCAAAATCACTCCTCAAAACCCCTAGAATCAAACTTAAGAATATTCAAGTTCTTGAATTCGGTTTCAATGCGCCGAACCGACCTATGCTACTCGGAATGACACCAAATTTTGCAAGCAAGTCATAAATGACATAACGGAACTATTCCCGGTCTTGGAATTCCGTTCGGACCTCGATAACTCAAAAACACGCTCCAAACCAAATTATGAACTTAAGGAAACTCTATTTCACTATTTGGCGTCGAAACTCTCCCGAGTCATCCAAAACTCATTCCGGACATACGCACAAGTCTGAAATCATCATACGAAGCTACAGGAATCGGCGAAACTCGATTGCGAGGTCGTTTACTCCGAATGTTGACTGAAGTCAAACTTGGCCTCAGAAGCCAATCTTAAGGAACCAAGTGTTCCTATATTACTCTATACACTTTCGAATCCCGAACCACCTATCCCCACAAGTCATAAATCACTGAAAGCCGTTACGGGAAGTCTTATTTAGGGGAACGGGGTCCGAATACGCAAAACGACCGGTCGGGTCGTTACAAATTCATGGAATGTATAAAATTCTAGGTGAAGAACACTTACCCACTCGATTAGCTTCAAAATCCCCAAAAATCGCTCCCAAATCCGAAGTCCAAAGCTCAAAAATGTGAAGAAAATGGCAAACCCTCGTTTATAAGAATCAACCTAGGACATCCACACTTAAGACCATTTAACCACACCTGCGCAATTGCGCAGGTGCGAAACACAAACCACACCTGCGCCCCAAAGTTCGCACCTGCAGAGGCTGCCCAGTCTGCTTATTCTCGCACCTGCATGATACTTTCTGCATCTGTGAAGCTCGCACCTGCGGTCCCATATCCCCAGGTGTGGCCACACCAGAACAGCAGCACCAGCATCATTTCACAACTTCAAACTTTCCGATAATCATCCTAAACCATCCTGAGCCCCTCGGGACCTCAACCAATTACACAAATAGGTCACATACCAACGCATGAACTTAGTGTCGAACTTTTGGAACACCCAAAACAACATTAAAACACCGAATAAATCTCGGATTCAAGCCTAGAATTTATAAACTTCAAAAATATGCCAACGATGCCGAAACCAACCAAACCATATCCGAATGACCTAAAATTTTGCCCACATGTAAAAAATGATGCTACGAACCTATTCCAACTTCTGGAATTCCATTCCGATCCCGATATCAAAATTTCACCCATCGGCTGAAATCGCCGAAATTCTGACTTTTGCCGAATTACCTCAGATTACTCTACAGACCTCCAAAACCAATCCCGGACGCGCGCCTAAGTCCAAAATCACCATACGAAGCTGTTGGCATTTTCTAAAACTCATTCCGAGGCTGTTTACACAAAAGTCAAACCTCTGGTCAACTTCCATCACTCAAGCTTCAAAAATTGAAATTTTCCTCCCAATTCGACTCCGGATTTCGGTAACTGAATCCAACCACGCACGCAGGTCGATATACCCAATGTGAAGATTTTCAAGACCTCACGCCACAGAAAGGAGCTTAAATTCCCAAAACGAGCGGTCGTGTCATTACAGAGACAAAAGGCACAAAAGAGAAGAGATGATCATATGTATATAGTCAAACCTCTCTATAACAACTTTATTTATTCCGAATATTTCTGACTGTTACAGCGAAGTGTTATTATAGAGAACATATATTATAACATAAATAGAGAAGTATTGTTATATAGGGATGTTGTTATAGAAAAGTCTGACTGTATCAGTGACAACAATGGAAAAAAAGGGGGAGATTTACATTTTCATAGTTAAAATGGAAAACATTTCATTATAAAGTTTATTTAAATAAACATAGGACATGTAAATAAAATAAACACCAAATGCACTACCTTTTGTACAGGGCATTACTTTGATTAGAGCATTCAAAATTTCAAACTGATAAAAAGTATTGTTGTTTTGTCTTCGCAAATAAGATTTTCCTTAAAAATCAAACAATTTTCTTTTTCAGCCTATTCATATTACACTTTTTTCTCTTTATTTTTCTATTTGAAATTTTTCCTTATATACCTTTTGTACAGAGCGTAATTAATTGGATTACCTCTTATGCCTTCAATTTCCTGAAGCCATTGGACAATTTTAAAAGCTTCCAGAAAAAAGTGTTGAAAGTTATGTAACGATTGATTTGATGTGGTCATTTTATGTAACAACCATTGTTAAATCGTTCAATACGTAACGATAAAATGTGTCACTTTATGTAACGATTGATTTTGTGTGATCGCATTGTTACCTTATCTTTTTCTCTTATCTCGCCTTCATTATTATTAAATAATTTTATTTTATTCTTTACCCTGCCTTTTATATAATAATTTTACCCCGTATCATTTTTTTAAATATTGCAAGTTTATTCTTCATATTGCTGGTGCGTGATATCATGAAATGACGGCAAATGATACAATCTATCCAAACATTGTATTCATCAAACGATACAACACAATATAATACTATACGACGCGATACACTATGAAATGATATGTAACAACTATGCAAACGAGCTCTAAGGTGTTTGGTTAATTTTATTTTTTCAGGAAATTGATTTACTTAAAAGAATCTCAATACAACAATTTAAAAACTTTTTAAAATGTGTTTACAAACAAACATTTTAAAAGAAGTTTGTAAAGGTAATTAGAGGATCTTGTATGGCCACACACTTCAATTTATTCCTAGAAATTTCTTTCATTTCTTAACTCATGAGGGGAAAAATTATTACTCCGATCCCCCTATTTCGAAAAGAATAAACCTATTTCCTTTTTAGTCCAATTCAAAAAGAATGGTCCATTTCTAAATTTTGAAATAATATAACTTTAAAATTCTCATTTTACCCTTAATTAGATGATTTATAGTCACAAATATCTATATATTGATTTAGACCAAAAACTTCAAAAGGTTTTCATCCTTGCTTAAACTCTGTGCCCAATCAAATGGGCTCATTGTTTTTGAAACGGAGAGAGTATAACAAAAGTGGATTAGAGCAAAGTCAAAAAAACAATCATGGTGATTAAAGGTGTTAAAAGGGACAAGGTGAAGAAGTTGTCCTGGAAGACTTACAAGCCATTAAATTCCATTTAAACCTAGAGAAACGTAGAATATAATGGGGGAAATATATCTATATTGGCGATACCAATTAGTTGGGATAAAATTTTGGTTATGCTACAACGTTAATACTAGGTCCAATGCTTGCGAGTCTTTAGTATTGTCAGAGACTTATATATTCATCGAAATGTGGAGAATATCTAGTGTTAGAGAAACTAATAACTAAAATATTGAAAAGAGACACGCTTGAATGGAGCGACATGGACACTGATAATTAATATATAATTACTAATTTCAACTTGCTTAGTACTAAAGCGTAATAATTTTTGTCGTAGAGCAAAGTCAAACAACATGAGAAGCCAAATCTTACAAGCAAAGGGGAACAATGCAATGCATGAGTTCTTGTCCAAATATGAGTTTTTATTGACAAAAGACAACAATTTTCATTGAAAGACCTCGCTCAAACCAAAAGAGCAAGTGAATCTATTAAATATGCGGTAATCCAATTGTGAAACGTTTGCACAAGACAATTACCCTATTATTTTTGTGTTGATCTCCTTTCAGTGATTGAAAAAATTCAGCATCTAATTTTTGCACTAAATTCCATGCTAAGACATCAGCAAGTCATCACTTCATAAATTTTTTAGAGTGTAAATTATAAACTCCTCACCAAAAACAACCCTCCTTTTTATTTTTATATGAATGGGGTTAACAAACATTTCAGTCAAGTATAACTGTATAAGGAGTCGATTGGTACAGGGATAAGGTGGGATTAGAAGTGGGATTAAATTTATGTTGGTCTTTAAGCTTAGTGTAGCTTAATCTTTAGCTTGGTGTAGCTTAAAGAGACTGAATGAAAAATGGTAGGAAAAGAAATGGAGGGAAGTGAAATTTTGAATTAGTGCACTTTGTCCCCCATTGGAAGAAGGAAAGAAAATCTATGTGTATATATAGAGAAGCTCTTTTTCTAGCTTTTAAAGAGTTGAGAAGAAGGCAAGCCTCGTGCAGTCGTCGTCGTCGCTCGCCCGGCTTTAGCTTCGGCTTCGGTCAAAGATTGATTGATTAATCTTTTTGGACAAAGGTCCGGTCCGGTCTGTCTTTCTTTCCCAGATTATTTTAAATCCGTTTTTAATTTTTCCACAATATTCACACATGTTCCAACAGCTATGGTTGTTCGCCGATCACCAGAGTTTTTGGTACCGATACGCTGGTGAGTTAAATCGTTCTATCCTGCTAAGATATATTCCAAAACCTCGGGTATTTGAGGGGAAAAATTTCCTTAAAGACACACTATGTATTCAGTGGGCTTGGTTTATTCTTATACTATTTTCAAAAGAGAATTGACTTTATAGTTCTACTAACTTTTCTATTTCTGTATTTTCAGAAAGTTTACTGTTTTATTTATTTTACAGCAATACAGATTATTAACAATCTTAAGGAAATTATTATTTTTTTAAATATTCTCTATTCTATTTGTGGAAATTAAAACCTGTGTGGTTTTCTACTCCTTCTGAATTTTATTATTCTGATTTGAAGATATAAAAACTTCAATAGAGTTTTGAAATTCAGAAAACGATTAGAAGTGGGGTGTGTACTGTTACAAAATGATGTCATTCGGCCTATTTAAGAGAATGCAAGAGCATGGTAACCTTATCATACATGCATAAGAAGTGACATGCAATTTATAACTTTTTTTTTAAAATGGACAAGACGAGTCACATGATGGCATTAGACAACATAGAGGAACTTACTCTCATGCAACATTAACCAACACACTTCTATTTTGATGAAATAAGAAACATAGGAGCTTGCTTTTAGTAGAATGTGGATAACCAATAAAAGAGATGCCTGCAAAAGGAATAAGAACTTGAGCATAATGTTTTCTGATTTGAGGCAAATCACTGATAGAATATCATGCATGAAACTAGCATATGATATACGATTTTAATTATTAATAAACCATTATGTGTTTATTTCTTAATGGTTTTAGTAAAGATAGTAATAGCCATGGCCGATCAAGCAAACTAGCAATAAGCAAAAACTAAAGTAAAATTCAGATCACTATCCTGAGCAAGCAGCTCTAGTGGCTCTCATGTACTTCTTGTCTTGAATATACCTAGCAGCACAAATGTCCATGAGCTAGTCCCTATTGTTCCTGGATCGGCTACAACATACCCTTCAAAATACAATTCCAAGAAAAATCCGAGATCTCCAAATCTGAAACCTCTCAAGTAATCATAGTTTTCACTTTAAGTCCTACCACCTCCACTGTCATATAGTTCAAAAGTGTTGTGCATTATTTTCAAAGAATTAAACTCATTCCACTTATGAATTATATATGCTTTGGATGGAAAGGACGTGTATTGGCTGATGGTACCATATGACTCATCCATCTCTAGAAAAAGTGAATTGGATGTTACTTCTTCCGCACGTATCATGAGGTAACCTTGCTCTTGAATTCTCTCTACCAAAAAATTTAATTCAGGTAGCAAGCTGAATAAAATTATCTAAGAGAATGCAAGAGCAAGGCAACTTTATCACACCTGCTTATGAAGTTACATCCAATTTTAAAAAAAAATTAAAATGGACAAGAGGAGTTACATGATGCCATTAGAAAACACGGAGGAACTTCCTTTCATTCAACATCAACCAACACACTTTAATTGTGATGAAAGAAAAAACCGAGGAACTTGCTTTTAGTAGAATATAGATAACCAATCAAAGAGATGCCTACAAAAGGAATAAGAGCTGAAGCATAATTTTTTCTGATATGAAGCAAATCATCTGATGGAATATCATGCTTGAGACCAGCATATGATATACTATTCTAATTCTTAATAAAGAAATATGTGATACTTTCTTAATGGTTTTAGTGAAGATAGCAATAGCCATGGCCAGCCAAGCAAACAGACAAAAAGTTAAAGTAAAATTCAGATCACTGGCCTGAGCCAGCAGCTCTAGTGGCTCTCATGTACTTCTTGTCTTGAATATACCTAGCAGCACAAATGTCCATGAGCTAGTCCTTATTGTTCCTGGATCGGCTACGTCATACCCTTCAAAATCCAATTCCAAGAAAAACCCGAGATCTCCAAATCTGAACCTCTCCAGTAATCGTAGTATTCACTTCAAGTCCTACCACCTCCAAAGTATTTTTTATTATTTCCGTAGCCCAAAACTCATTCTTCTTGTGAATTATATATATTTTTGATGGAAAGGAAGTGTATTGGCTGATGGTACCATATGACTCATCCATCTATAGAAAAAGTGAATTGGGTGTTACTTCTTCTGCACGTATCATGAGGTAACCTTGCTCTCAAATTATCTCTACCAAAAAATTTAATTCAGGTAGCAAGCTGAATATAAGCATCTAAGAGAATGCAAGAGCAAGGCAACCTTATCACACCTGCGTAAGAAGTGACATCCAATTTACAGTTTTTTTTAAAATGGATAAGACGAGTCACATGATGCCATTAGACAACATGGAGGAACTTCCTCTCATGCAACTTCAACCAACACACTTCGAATGTGATGAAAGAAGAAACCGATGAACTTGCTTTTAGTAGAATGTGGATAACCAATCAAAGAGATGCTTGAAAAAATGATTAAGAGCTGAAGCATAATTTTTTCTTATAAGAAGTAAATCATCTGATAGAATATCATGCTTGAGAACACCATATGATATACTATTCTAATTCTTAATAAAAAAATATGTGATACTTTCTTAATGGTTTTAGTGAAGATAGCAATAGCCATGACCAACCAAGAAAACGAACATTTAGCAAAAATTCAAGTATAATTCATATCACCGACCTGAGCCACCAACTGTACTGGCTTGCCTATTCTTCTTGTCTTGAATATACCTAGCAGCAAAAACGTCCATAATTATCTAAGAGAATGCAAGAGCAAGTCAACCTTATCACACCTGCATAAGAAGTGACATCTAATTTATAATTTTTTTAAAATGACGAAGACGAGTTACATGATGCCATTAGACAATATAGAGGAACTAACTCTCATGCAACATCAACCAACACACTTCGATTGTGATGAAAGAAGAAAAAGATTAACTTGCTTTTAGTAGAATGTGGATAACCAATCAAAGAGATGCCTACAAAAGGAATAAGAGCTGAAGCATAAATTTTTCAGATATTATGCAAATCATGCTTGATACCATCATATGATATACTATTCTAATATTTAACAAAGAAATATTTCATAATTTCTTAATGGTTTTAGTAAAGTTAGTAAAAACCATTGCAAACCAAGCAAACCAACAATAAGCAAAAATTAAAGTAAAATGCAGATAACTAATCTGAGCCAGCAGCAGTAGTGGCTTGCCTATACTTCTTGTCTTGAATATACCTAGGATCACAAACATACATAATTATCTAAGATAATTCATGAGTAATACAACCTTATCACACCAGCGTAAGAAGTGACATACAATTTACAATATTTTTTAAAATGGGCAAGACGAGTCACATGATGCAATTAGACAACACAGAGGAACTTATTCTCCTGCAATATCAACCAACATATTTCTGTTGTGATGAGAGAATAAACAAAGGAGCTTACTTTTAGTAGAATGTGGATAACCAATCAAAGAGATGCCTGCAAAAGGAATAAGAACTTAAGCATAATTTTTTCTGATTTTAGGCAAATCATTTGATGGAATATCATGCTTGAGACCAACATATGATATACAATTTTAATTCTTAATAAAGCATTATGTGATACTTTCTTAATAGTTTTAGTACAGATAGGAATAGCCATGGCCATCCAAGCAAACCAACAATAAGCAAAAATAAAAGTAAAATTCACATCACTAACCTGAGCCAGCAGTTGTAGTGGCTTGCATGTACTTCTTGTCAGCACAAATGTCCATGAGCTAGTCTCTATTGTTCCTAGCTCGGCTACAACATACCCGTCAAAATCCAATTGCAAGAAAAACTCGAGATCTCCAAATCTGAAACCTCTCCAGTAATCATAGTATTCACTTCAAGTCCTACCACCTCCATTGTCATACAGTTCCAAAGTTTTTTTTATTATTTTCGTAGCCCAAAACTCATTCCCCCTATGAATATATGTTTTGGATGGAAAGAAGTGTATTGGCTGATGGTACCATATGACTCATCCATCTCTAGAAAAAGGGAATTGGATGTTACTTCTTCTGCACGTATCATGAGGTAACCTTGCTCTCAAATTTTCTCTACCAAAAAATTTAATTCAAGTAGCAAGCTGAACCAAAGTATGTAAAAGAATGCAAGAGCAAGCCACACACCTGCGTAAGAAGTGACATCCAGTTTACAATTTTTTTAAAATGGACAAGACCAGTCACATGATGCCATTAGACAACACGAAGGAATTTCCTCTCATGAAACATCAGCCAACACACTTCGATCGTGATGAAAGAAGAAACCGAGAAACTTTCTTTTAATAGAATGTGGATAACCAATCAAAGAGATGCCTGCAAAAGGAATAAGAACTTAAGCATAATTTTTTCTGATTTGAGGCAAATCGCCGATAGAATATCATGCTTGAGACCAGCATATGATATACGATTTTAATTCTTAATAAAGCATTATATGATACTTTATTAATGGTTTTAGTAAAGATACCAATAACCATGGCCGACCAAGCTAACCAACAATAAGCAAAAACTAAAGTAAAATTCAGATCACTAACCTGAGCCAACAGTTGTAGTGGCTCTCATGTACTTCTTGTCTTGAATATGCCTAGCAGTACAAACGTCCATGAGCTAGTCTCTATTGTTCCTGGATCGGCTATAACATACCCATAAAAATCTAATTTCAAGAAAAACCCGATATCTCCAAATTTGAAACCTCTCCAATAATCATAGTTTTCACTTTAAGTCCTACCACCTCCACTGCCATATAGTTCCAAAGTACTTTGCATTATTTCCAAGCCCTAAACTCATTCCTCCTATGAATTATATATGCTTTGGATGGAAAGGAAGTGTATTGGCTGATGGTACCATATGACTCATCCATCTCTACAAAAAGTGAATTGGGTGTTACTTCTTCTGCACGTATCATGAGGTAACCTTGCTCTAGAATTATGTCTACCAAAAAATTTAATTCAGGTAGCAAGCTGAATATAAGCATCTAAAAGAATTCAAGAGCAAGGCAACCTTATCACACTTGCGTAAGAAGTGACATCCAATTTACAATTTTTTTAAAATGGATAAGACGAGTCACATGATTCCATTAAACAACATAGAGGAACTTTCTCTCATGCAAAATCAAACAACATACTTCTGTTGTAATGAAAGAAGAAACAAAGGAGATTGCTTTCAGTAGAATGTGGATAACCAATCAAAGAGATGCCTACATAAGGAATAAGAACTTAAGCATAATTATTTATGGTTTGAGGCAAATCATCTGATAGAATATCATGCATGAGACTAGCAGTTGTAGTGGCTTTCATGTACTTTTTGTCTTGACTATACCAAGCAGCACAAACATCCATGAGATAGACTCTAATGTTCCTGGCTCAGCTACGACATACCCGTCAAAATCCAATTGCTAGAAAAATCTGATATCTCCAAATTTGAAACCTCTCAAATAATCATAGTTTTCACTTTAAGTCCTACCACCTCCACTTTCATACAGTTCCAAAGTACTTTGCATTATTTTCGAAGCCCTAAACTCATTCCTCCTATGAATTATATATGCTTTGGATGGAAAGGAAATGTATTGGCTGATGGTACCATACGACTCATCCATCTCTAGAAAAAGTGAATTGAATGTTACTTCTTTTGTATGTATCATGACGTAACCTTGCTCCCGAATTCTCTCTACCAAAAAATTTAATTCAGGTAGCAAGTTGAGTATAAGCATCTATGAGAATTCAAGAGTAAGTCAACTTTATCACACCTGCATAAGAAGTGACATCCAATTTACAATTTTCTTTAAAATAGACAAGACGAATCACATGATGCCATTAGACAACATGGAGGAACTTCCTCTCATAGAACATCAACCAACACACTTCGATTGTGATGGAAGAAGAAACCGAGGAACTTGATTTTAGTAGAATGTGGATAACCAATCAAAGAGATGCTTGTAAAATTTTTAATAGCTGAAGCATAATTTTTTCTAATATGAAGCAAATCATCTGATAGAATATCATTGTCACGACCCGAATTTCCCACCGTCGGGACCGTGATGGTGCCTAACATTGGACTTGCTAGGCAAGCCAATATTTCTAATTATTTTACCTTATTCTTCTATTTTTAATACTTTATCAGATGTTATAACAAAATCAACGGAAAATAAAAATGCGGAATAATAGAATTTAATGGTTTGATTGAATACTAGTACGAAATCCAAAGCCAAAGTACTCCCAGAACAAGTGTCACAATATCACGGACTATCTACGAATACTACAAATAGGGGTCTGAACAAAGTAAATATACATCTGTCTCAGGAGTAAATAAGAACAGAGCAAAAACTGGATAAAAGGGGACGCCAAGGCCTGTGGACGTCTGCAGAACTACCTCGGAGTCTCCGCTGGACTGAAGGCAGCAACTCGATCTAAGGTTCGAAGGGTCCGGTACCGGGATCTGTACAAAAGTGCAGAGTGTAGTGTCAGTACAACCGACCCCATGTACTGAGTAAGTGTCGAGCCTAACCTCGACAAAGTAGTGACGAGGCTAGGACACGACAACCAACCAAACCTGTGCAGTTTAATCATATACGGAGAATTTAATAACAACACGAATTAAGCAGCTAAATACAAAGAAAGGGGAACATGCTGAGGGGAGGAAATATCAATAATGGAAATAATGAAGTAAAGAAACAAATTAGATATCAATTTAAACAACAGAAGTAACCGCACAAAAACAAGTGCACGACAACACCCTTCGTGCTTTTACTCTCATCCTCACCAAATAATAAATAGAATGCACAACATCACCCTTCGTGCTTTTACTCTCATCCTCACAATAAATCAATAGAAACGGCACGACATCACCCTTCGTTCTTTTAATATCATAATATGGCATGACATCAACCTTCGTGCTTTACACTCCTCCTCACCCAAACAAATAAATAAGAACAATCCGGCAAGGAAAACAACAATACAAACAACAATAATAAATCCATAACGTCCAGACAAGGGAGTCAACAGTAGAATCAATATCATCCCGGCAAGGGAAAATAACTATAAACAATCTCACCAAGTTACTTAACTTCATGTAATAATTCTCAACTTGAACCAATACTCAACAATGATCAATACCAAGGGAATACCACCAACATGGATAATTATCAAGTTTAACTTAAGTAATGATTAATGAAAAATCATATAAATCACAATATTCGACTCACGGGCATGCTTGACTCCAACGTATAGATACTCGTCACCACACCTATACATTGAACATACACGTATACCAATTCCCTTAAGCTAAGGTTAAGCCAAACACTTACCTCGGATTCCAAGGCAAAACTCAAGCCTCACTTTCCGCTGTCTTTAGAATTCACCTCCAATAAATGCTAAATAATTCAACCCCAATGCTTAATTATAGGCTTTCTATCATTTTTTCCAAAAAGTCAAAAATCGACCCCGGACCTGCATGGTCAAAACACGAGGTTTGGACCAAAACCCGATCACCCATATACCCACGAGCCCGAATATATAATTAGTTTCGGAATCTGAACCCAAATTGAGGTCTAAATTCCAAAATTTGTAAAATCCCTAATTTTCTACCATTCAAGAACAAGATTTAGGCCTAGAAATCTAATGGGTGCTGATGGAAAATGAAGAAAATGAGTTTAAGAACACAAACCCATGATTTGATGGTGAAATCTCTCTTCAAAAATCTCCCCTAAGCTTCCTTGGTTTTGAAAATATGAAGTTATGGCTAAATTCTCGTTTTTCTACTGTTTTAAGTGATGGGCGGTAGTGTTATGTGCGTTCGCATGAACACTGCCGCGTTCGCGAAGAACTGCCTTCTGAGGACTTATGCGTTCACGGGAAGGGCCATGCGTTCGTGGAGGCTTGGCCCATCCATGCCTTCACGTTCGCGTGAGAGGGGTCGCGTTCGCATGGGCCTTTCCCCAAATTCCCTGACCAGCCCTCCTAAAGCTAAGCGCTCGCGTCTAGACCTACGCGTTCGCATAGTAAAAACCCAACCCCAACCCTATTTTCTCTTCGCGTTCGCATGGGTAACCATGCGTTTGCATAGTATAAAAATGCACACACCAGATACAACAAACTTACACCAGATTTTCCAAGTCCGAAACACCCCGATACCTATCCGAAACTCACCCAGCCTTCGGGGCTCCAAACCAAACATGCACACATCCCCCAAAAACATCCTACGGACTAACTTGCGTGATCAAATCAACAAAATAACATCATAAACAACAAATTTAGCATCAAAATCAAAGAAAATCTCATGAACTTTCAAAATTTCAATTCTTCCAACTACGGGTCTGAATCACATCATATGACCTCCGTTTCTTATAAAATTTTACATGCAGTACTCAAATACCATATTAAACATGTACTAGTCTCCAGAACAAAAATACGGGCCCGATACTATCAATTTCAAATACAGTCAAATTTCCAAAAACTCTTATAATTTCATTTAAACAATCTCTTTCAAAAATTCATTTCTCGGGCTTGGGACCTTGGAATTCAATTACGGGCATACGCCCAAGTCCCATATTTTCCTATGAACCCTCCGAGACCGTAAATCACGGGTCCGGGTCCGGGTCTGTTTACCCAAAATGTTGACCGAAGTCAACTAAAATTCAATTTTAAAGGCAAAATTAGCATTTTTTTATTCATAAAAAAGCTTTCCGGATATACACCCGGACTGTGCACGCAAAACTAGGTGAGACAAAAGGAGGTTTTCAAGGCCTTGGAACACAGTTTTGACTTCTAAAACAGGAGATGGCCTTTTAGGTCATCACATTCTCTACCTCTAAAACAAATGTTCGTCCTCGAATGGACATAGAAAAGTACCTGAACCGGGAAAAGGTGGGGATACCAGCTCCGCATATCTGACTCGAACTCCCAGGTAGCTGCCTCAGCAGGCTGACTTCTCCACTGAACACAAACTGAAGGATAACTCTTCGATCTCAGCTGACGAACCTACCGATCTAATATGGCTACCGGCTCCTCCTCATAGGTCAAATCCTTATCCAACTGGGCACTGCTGAAGTCTAACACATGGGCTGGATCGCCCTGATACTTCCGAAGCATAGACACATGAAACACTGGATGCAGAGCTGACAAACTCGGTGACAACGCAAGTCTGTAAGCCACCTCTCCCACTCTATCAAGGATCTAAAAAAGGCCGATGAACCTAAGGCTTAGCTTGCCCTTCTTCCCAAATCTCATCACGCCCTTCAGGGGCGACACCCGAAGCAACACCCGCTCTCCGACCATGAATGCCACATCACGAACTTTGCGGTCGGCATAACTCTTCTGCCTGGACTGAGCTGAACAAAGTCTATCCTGAATAATCTTAACCTTATCCAAGGCATCATGCACTATGTTTGTACCCAGCAACTGAGCCTCTCCAGGCTCAAACCATCCGGCCGGCGACCGACACAGCCTACAATAAAACGCCTCATAGGGAGCCATCTGAATGCTCGACTGATAGCTGTTGTTGTAGGTAAACTCTGCTAATGGCAAGAACTAGTCCCAAGAACCTCCAAAGTCAATAACACAGGCGCAGGGCATATCCTCCAAAATCCGAATAGTACGCTCGGACTGGCCGTCCGTCTGAGGATGAAATGATGTGCTCAACTCGACCCGCATGCCCAACTCATGCTGAACTGCCCTCCAAAAATGCGAGGTACACTGTGTACCTCGGTCAGAAATGATGGACATGGGCACACCATGAAGACGAATAATCTCTCGAATGTAAATATCATCTAATCTCTCTGAAGAATAAGAAACTGCCACATGAATGAAATGCGCTGACTTGGTCAGCCTATCCACAATAACCCATACTGCATCGAACTTCCTCTGAGTCCGTGGGAGTTCAACAACGAAATCCATGGTGATACGCTCCCACTCCCACTCAGGAATCTCAATCTTCTTAAATAAACCACCAGGTCTCTAATGCTCGTACTTTACCTGCTGAAAATTCAAGCACCGAGCTACATATGCCACAATATCCTTCTTCATCCTCCTCCACCAATAATGCTGCCGCAAATCCTGATACATCTTTGTGGCGCCCGGATGAATGGAGTACCGGAAACTATGGGCCTCCTCTAAAATCAACTCACGAAGTCCATCCACATTGGGCACACAAATACGACCTTCCTTCTATAAAACTTCATCATCACAAACTATAACCTGCTTGGCATCACGGTGCCGCACCGTGTCCCTAAGGACACAGAAATGAGGATCATCATACTGCCAATCTCGAATACGATCAAATAATGAAGAACGAGCGACTGTATACACTAGAACAGGTCGGGCTCGGAAACATCCAATCTCAAGAACCAATTGGCTAAATCTTGAAGATCCAAAGCAAGCGGTCACTCCCCGACCGGAATATATGCAAGACTGCCCATACTAGCTGACTTCTTACTCAAAGCATTGGCCACCACATTGGCCTTACCCGGATGATATAAGATGGTGATGTCATAGTTTTTCAACATCTCCAACCATCTTCTTTGCCTCAAATTCAACTCTTTCTGCTTGAACAAATATTTCAAACTCTTACGATCCGTGAACATCTCACATGACACGCCATACAGATAATGCCTCCAAATCTTTAGCACGTGAACAATGGCTGCTAAATCTAAGTCATGAACTGGATAATTCTTCTCGTGGATCTTCAACTGATGCAAGCATATGAAATTACCTTGCCATCCTACATCAACACTGCACCAAGTCCAACCCGAGATGCATCACAATACACAGTATATGGCCCTGAACCTGTGGGCAAAACCAACACCAGCTCCGTACTCAAAGCTGTCTTGAGCTTCTGAAAGCTCGCCTCACACTCGTCTGACCACCTGAACTGGGCACCCTTCTGAGTCAACCTGGTCATCGAGGCTGCAATAGACGAATATCCATCCACAAATCAACGATAATATCCCGCTAAACCCAAGAAACTTCAGATCTATGTAGCTAATGTGGGTCTAGGCCAATCCTTGACTGTCAAAATCTTCTTAGGATCCACCTGAATACCCTTTGCTGATACAACTGACCCAAGAATGCAACTGAACTCAACCAGAACTCACATTTTGAAAACTTAGCATATAGCTGACAGTCCCTCAGAGTCTGGAGAACGACTCGAAGATGCTGCTCATGCTCTACCTAGCTGCGGGAATAGATCAGGATATCATCAATGAAGACAATAACAAATGAATCCAAATAAGGCCTGAACACTTGGTTCATCATGTCCATGAAAGCTGCTGGGGCATTTGTCAACCCGAATGACATCACTAAGAACTCATAATGCCCGTACCGAGTACGAAAAGCTGTCTTAGGGACATTGGATGCCCCAAATCCTCAACTGATGATAACTAGACCTCAAATCAATCTTCGAAAATGCCT
Organism: Nicotiana paniculata; assembly: GCA_005239505.1. Lineage (NCBI taxonomy): Eukaryota > Viridiplantae > Streptophyta > Magnoliopsida > Solanales > Solanaceae > Nicotiana > Nicotiana paniculata. Next base: position 23,838 of record ML311636.1, on the reverse strand, counting down.
TGGAACCCTGAAGCTGATCAAACAAATCATCAATCCTCGGCAATGGATACTTGTTCTTGATGGTAACCTTGTTCAACTACAGAATAATCTATGCACATCCTCATTGATCCATCCTTTTTCTTAATAAACAACATCGGCGCACCCAAGGCGAGACACTAGGCCTAATAAAGCTTTTACTAAGCAAATCCTGCAACTGTTCTGTCAATTCCTTCAACTCTGGCAGGGCCATACGATATGGCGGAATAAATATAGGCTGAGTGCCCGGAGCCAAATCAATGCAAAAGTCAATATCTCTGTCGGGTGGCATACTCGGCAGGTCTGCAGGAAACACCTCTGGAAACTCACGGACGACGGGCACAAAATCCATAGAAGAAACCTCAGCACTAGAATCACGAACATAAGCCAAATAGGCCAAACACCCCTTCTCAACCATACGCCGAGCCTTCATATAAGAGATAACCATGTCGGAAGAATAACCAGGAGTCCATCTCCAATCCAGTCGAGGCAACCCTAGCAATGCTAAGGTGATTGTTTTGGCATGACAGTCCAATATGGCATGATAAAGAGACAACCAATCTATCCCCAAGATGACATTAAAATCTACCATATCAAGGAGTTGGAGATCTACACTGGTCTCAAGACCACCAATAACCACTATACACGAACGGTAGACACGATCTACCACAATAGAATCACCCACCGGTGTAGACACATATACATGAGTAATTAGAGAATCACGAGGAATAACCAAATAAGGAGAAAAATAAGATGACACATAGAAATATGTGGACCCTGGATCAAATAAAACCGAAGCATGCCTGCTGCAAACTGAAACCATACCTGTGATAACCGCATCGGAGGCCTCAGCCTCAGGTCTGGCTGGAATAGCATAACATCGGGGCTGAGCCCCATCAATCTGAACTACATCCCTATGACGGCCTCCTGCTGGCTGACCTCTACCTCTAGCGGCCTAACCTCCACCTGTAATACCTCGACCCCCACCTCTAGCTGGTTGAGCGGGCGGTGGAACACCCGGTGCTGGAACCATGGCACGAGAACCCTGGTGCTGAGAATCGCTCGAGGCTCGAGGGCAAAATCTAGCAATGTGCCCCGGATCACCACAAGTATAACAAGATATCGACTACTGAGACTGTTGGCTCTAAAACTGACCCTGACGATCTGAGTAACCACCCTGAAAACTCAGGAGCGGCGGTGCACTGATAGGAGCTGGTGTTGCACTGTAGGGCAACTGATCAGAATACTATATGTGGGAACCACGGCCACCTGGAGGACTGCGAGAAACCTGAAGTGCTGACTTAAACGGCCTAGAAGGATGGCCCCTACCAAAAGAATCCCTGCCTCCAGATGAGACACCACTGAACCGGAAAAAATGACGAGGCCTCTTGTCAGACTCCTGACCACTCCCTAGCTCCCCAGTGATAGAACCATCTCAACTCGTCTGGCCCCATTGGCTGCATCCTGAAAAGAAATATCACTCCCTGCCTCTCTAGCCATCTACAATCTAGTCAGCGGAGCTAGTCCCTCAATAAACCTCCTCACCCTCTCTCGGTCGGTAGGAAGTATCATAATAGCATGACGGGCCAAGGTAATGAATCTGGTCTCATACTGAGTGACGGTCATAGAACCCTGCTGGAGACGCTCAAACTGCCTCCTATAATCCTCTCTTTGAGTGATAGGGAGAAACTTCTCTAGAAAGAAATTAGAGAACTGGGCCCAAGTCAAAGGTGGTGATCCCGCTGGTGTAGCCAGACAATAATCTCTCCCCCAGGTCTTGGCGGGACCTGACAGACGAAAAGTAGCAAAGTTGACCCCATTGGTCTCCATTATCCCCATGTTCCGTAGAACCTCGTGATAGCTATCCAAATAGTCCTGGGGATCCTCTGAAGATGTACCGCTATAAGTAGTGAAGAGCTTGGTGAACCCGTCCAACCTCCTTAAAGCATCAGTAGACATAGCTGCTCCATCACCGGTCTGAGTCACAACACCCCGTTGAACTCCCCCAACTGGATGAGCTGCTGGGGTCTGAAACTGAGAAACCATCTACTCCGGAGTGCGAGTAGCAGGAGTCTGTGCTACTCGCCCAACCTGAGAAACGGTTGGTGCTGCAGGGAGCAAGCCTACTTGAGCGACACTCTCCATAAGGCCCACTAGTCATACCAGAGCATCTTGGAGTACTGGGCAGTGATGAACCCCTCGAGAACCTGAGTTTGCCCTGTCGGAACTGTCTGGGCCAGAACCTCATCAGCAAACTCTACCTGAGGCTCCGCCGCTGGTGCTGCTGCTCTGGGCTGAGCTCTGCCTCGGCCTCTAGCACCTCCTCGTCCTCGGCCCCTCGTAGGAGCTGAAACTGGAGACTCGGGCTGTTGATCAGTGGATGAAGAAGCACGTGTTCTCGCCATCTCGAGAGAATAGAGTAGAAATTCAATTAGTTTCGCTAAACCAAATCTCATGACAGAGAAGAATAGATGTGAAGTCATTCGTAAACTCTATAGCCTCTAGGGGATAAGCACAGACGTCTCCGTACCGATCCCTTACACTCTACTAAGATTGTTTGTGAGTTGTGAGACCTAAGCAACCTAGTGCTCTGATACCAACTTGTCACGACCCGAATTTCCTACCATCGGGATCATGATGGCGCCTAACACTGGACCCTCTAGGCAAGTCAACATTTCTAATTATTTTTCCTTATTCCTTTATTTTTAACAGTTTATCAGATGTTACAAAAAAATCAACGGAAAATAAAAACGCGGAATAATAGAATTTAATTGTTTGATTGAATACTAATACGAAATCCAAAGTACTCACAAAACAAGTGTCACAATCTCACGGACTATCTATGATACTACAAATAGGGGTCTGAATAAAGTAAAAATACATTTCTATCAGGAGTAAATAAAAACAGAGCAAAAACAGGATAAAAGGGGACACCAAGGCATGCGGACGTCTGCAAAACTAACTCGGAATCTCCGCTAGACTGAAGGCAGCAACCTCGATATAAGGTCCGAAGGGTCCGGTACTGGGATCTGCACAAAAGTGCAGAGTGTAGTATCAGTACAACCGACATCATGTACTGAGAAAGTTCGAGCCTAACCTCGGAGAAGTAGTGACGAGCCTAGGACACAACAACCAATCAAACCTGTGCAGTTTAATCATGTACAGAGAAAATAATAACAATACGAATGAAGCAACTAAATATAGAGAAAGGGGAATATGCTGAGGAGAGGAAATATCAATAATGGAAATAACGAAGTAAAGAAACAAATTTTATATCAATTTAAACAACAGAAGTAACAACACAAAAACAAGTGCACGGCATCACCCTTCGTGCTTTTACTCTCATCCTCGCCAAATAATAAATAGAATGCACAGCATCACCCTTCGTGCTTTTACTCTCATCCCCACAATAAAACAATAGAAACGGCACAACATCACCCTTTGTGCTTTTAATATCATAATATGGCACGACATCACCCTTCATGCTTTTAATATCATATTATGGCACGACATCACCCTTCGTGCTTTTACTCTCATGCTCACAATAAATCAATAGAAACGGCGCGGCATCACCCTTCGTTCTTTTAATATCATAATATGGCACGACATCACCCTTCGTGCTTTCACTCTCATCCTCACAATAAATCAATAGAAAATGGCACGCCATCGCCCTTCCTTCTTTACACTCCTCCTCACCCAAACAAATCAATAGCAATAATCCGGAAAGGAAATCAACAATACAAACAACAATGATAAATCAATAACGTCCCGGCAAGGGAGTCAACAGTAGAATCAATATCATCACGGCAAGGGAAAATAGCTGTAACTAATCTCACCTAGTTAATTAAATTCACGTAATAATTCTCACCTTGAACCAATACTCAACAATGATCGATACCAAAGAGAATACCACCAGCATGGATAATTATCAAGTTTAACTCAAGTAATGCTTAATGAAAAATCACATAAATCACAATATTCGACTAACGGGCATGCTTGACACCAATGTATAGATACTCGTCACCACACCTATACGTTGAACATAACACTAACACGTATCAAATAAGACACAATACATATTCCCTCAAGCTAAGGTTAAGCCAAACACTTACCTAGGATTCCACGGCCAAAATCAAGCCTCAATTACCACTTTCCCTTTAGAATTTGCCTCAAATTTACTTGTATCTAGACAAAATTAAGTTAACAATATCAATAAATGCTAAATAATTCAACCCCAATGCTTAATTATAGGTTTTATATCATTTTTCCCAAAAAGTCAAAAATCAACCCCGGGCCTGCTTGGTCAAAACACGAGGTTCGGACACAAACCCGATCACCCATATACCCACGAGCCCGAATATATAATAAGTTTCGGAATCTGAACCCAAATCGAGGTCTAAATTTCAAAATTTGTAAAATCCCTAATTTTCTACCCTTCAAGAACAAGATTTAGGACTAGAAATCTAATGGGTGTTGATGGGAAATGAAGAAAATGAGTTTAAGAACACAAACCTATGATTTCGTGGTGAAATCCCTCTTCAAAAATTGCCCCTAAGCTTCCTTGGTTTTGAAAATATGAAGTTATGGCTAAATTCCCGTTTTTGTACTGTTTTAAGTGTTGGACGACAGTTTTCTGTGCATTCGCATGAACACTGCCGCGTTCGCGAAGAACTGCCTTCTGAGGACTTATGCGTTCGCAGGAAGGGCCATGCGTTCACGGAGGCTTAGCCCAGCTATGCCTTTGTGTTCGTGTGAGAGGGGTCACGCTCGCATTGGCATTTCCCCAAATTCCCTGACGAGCCCTCCTAAAGCTATGCGTTCGCGTCTAGACCTACGCGTTCGCATAGTACAAACCCAGCCCCAGCCTTGTTTTCTCTTAGCGTTCGTGTGGGTTACAACGCGTTCGCATAGTATAAAAATGCTCACACCAGATACAACAAACTTACACCAGATTTTCCAAGTCTGAAACACCCTGATAGCTATCTGAAACTTACTCGAGCCCTCGGGGCTCCAAACAAAACATGCACACAACCCCCAAAAACATCCTATGGAATTACTCGCGTGATTAAGTCGCCAAAATAACATCTTAAACAACGAATTTAGCATCAAAATCAAAGAAAATCTCAAGAACTTTAAAATTTTCAATTCTTACAACTACGAGTCCGAATCAAGTCATATGACCTCCGTTTCTTATCAAATTTTACAGGCACGACTCAAATACCATATTAAACCTGTGTAAGGCTTCGGAACCAAAATATGATCCTGATACTATCAATTTCAAATACAATCAAATTTCCAAATACTCTTATAATTTCATTTAAATAATTTCTTTCAAAAATTCATTTCTCAGGCTTAGGATCTCGAAATTCAATTACAGGCATACGCCCAAGTCCCATATTTTCCTACGGACCCTCCGGGACCATCAAATCACGGGTCCGGGTCCGGGTTGTCACGACCCAATTCCGGAGTCGTGATGGCGCCTGTCGTGGAACCAGGCAAGCCTCCCTTTTTAACTAAGCTAAATTCCATTTCCAATAAAAATGTGATTTTTAAACAAATTTATTAATAAAACTAAGAATCTGAAATTTAGAAACAATATTTGAAAACTAAATTTAAACCTCCAATCCCCAGATGTGGTGTCACTCAGTCATGGGCTACATAAACATAAGCAAAGAAAAGGAGAAATGGACAACATTGTCTCAAAATAAAAGCAATATGTGGAGTAAAGAAAGAGAAGGCAAGGTCGCGATCGCCAACTGCTACCTCGACAACTCCACTAGACACTCTGACCGTAGCTCAAAATCCGCTACCGGGTCCTGATATACCTGGATCTGCACACAAGGTGCAGGGGGTAATGTAAGTACACCAACTCAGAAGTAACGAACCCAAACAATGGGCTGAGAGGTAGTAACAGACAAAACCTCAATTTCGTTACAATAAATATTATGCAGAATTAGACATGCTAACAGTTTATCAGGATGAGAAAATATGCCAAGTATGCTAGTATACTCTACATGCCATCATAAAATATATGCTATGAAACCAGTAAGGATATGCACATAGTGCTCACAGCTCTCCCAGAGTGGTCCACTCAGTACTATATATGGCTCTCAGGCCCAGGGAAGTTCCATCCTGGAATACGCATAAACAGCTGTGACCGTGGTCACTATGTACTAAGGAAAAAGGCCAATCCAGCCCCCACGGAGAAGATCCATCTCCGGAATACAACATTCGGACAATTTCCATATCCAGGGAAGATCCATCCCTCTTATAACATCAGCTTCGGACAAGATCCATGCCCAGGGAAGATCCATCCCTCATCACTTCTGACAAGATCCATGCCCAGGAAAGATCCATCCCTCCTCNTGAGATATAAAATGATATGCTATAACAGGACTGAGTATATGACATAAAATAATCACCAAATGAGACAGCAATATACGACCACTCCGGTCTCAGCATTTCCGGCGTGAAGCCTAGCATTTATACTTAACATGATTTCTAACATGTTCACAATTACCACATTAATAGATGCACAAATATCATCATGGAATAATCACTAAGCGGGGCCTTGGGATAAGCCAGGCCAAAAATACCCGGTGCACGCCCTCACGTCCATCACTTGGCATGTGCGTCACCTCAATAATAGCCATAAATCATTTAGCTCAGGGTTTCGAACCCTCAGAACCAAGTTTTGAAATGTTACTTATCTCAAAACCGGCTAAAAACTATTCCGTAGTGCCTTTGCCTCTAAATCCGGCCTCTGAGTGCTCCAAATCGACCAAGTTCAGGTTTTTATCATCAAATTATGCTTAAGGTGTGAATCCCAATCGAAAAATATAAATTTAGCTCAAAAACCCGAATTTAGTCAAAACCTGACCCCCCAGGAACGCATCCCGAAACTCAGAAATTTTTATAGGAAAGTGTTCTTCGTCCTCCCACGATTCCGTACGTATAAAGAACACCAAAATCGGAGTCCTTTTGACCCCTCAAATCGACCCCTAAAAGTCTCTTATTCTCAAGCCCCAAAATCCCATTTTTCTACTGTTTTTCATGAATTAAACGCTGAGATTATGGTCTATAATCATCCGTAAACGAGTTTTAATAATTAGAACATTTACCTCTATGAAGAACAAGAATTTTCCTCTTAAAAATTGCCCCCAAGAGCTCTTTTCCGTACAATAATGGTGTAAAATAGGGTTTAGGTCGCGGAAAGGTTATTTAAATATGCCAAGTGATTTTACTCTCCGCGATCGCTGTCAAATACATGCGATCGCATAGACCAAATGTTCCTGACCTCCGCGATCGCAGCACTCTGCACGCGATCGCACAGTGCTTTTTCCAGCAACTCCACGCGCCCCAATTTCCTTTACGCGATCGCAGCTTACCCACGCGATCGCACTGCCTTGTCCCCCCTCTACTCCGCGATTGCATCTCCCCATACGCAATCGCACAGAGCAAATGGTGCCTGCCCAAAATAACTCACTGCGATCGCATCACTTCCCCCGTGATCGCAGTGAACAAAACTCGAGTGCACAAAAACCAGAAAACCAGCATTTGATCTAAGTCCAAAAATGCCCGTTAACCACCCGATATCAATCCCGAGCCCCTTGGGACCCCAACCAAAGTTACCAAAACATCCCATAACATCATTCCAACTTATTCGAGCCTTCGAAACACCAAAAACAACGCAAAAACACCAAATTTACATCAAATTCAAGCCTATGAACTTTGAAACTTCTAAAATCCACCAACGATGCCGAAACTATCCAAAAAAACTCCGATTTACCTGAAATTTTGCAGACATATCCAAAATGACATTACGATCCTGTTCAAACTTTCGGAATTCCATTCCGACCCCGATAGCCTATTTTTTCACTGCCGACCGAAAATCTCCAAAAACTAACTTTCGCCAATTCAAGCCTAATTCTACACCGGACATCACAAAAATACTCCGAACACACTCCTAAGTCCCAAATCACCTCACGAAGCTATCCGACCCATAAAATGCGCATTCCGAGGTCATTTACCAGTAAGTCAACTCTCAGTTGACTTTTTCCATTATAAGGCTATTTTAAGGGATAAGTGGCTAAGCTCTCACTACAACCATTCTGATTTCAAGCCTACCAACTCTAACGCATCAATAACAGTATAACCAACCCATGACCAGTCAAGAATAGTAATTATAATGTTGGTTTTTACGTAACGACGGACCGGGTCGTTACATTCTCCTCCACTTAAACATACGTTCGTCCTCGAACGTGCCTAGAGTTGTTCCGAACACCACCAAAATTGCTGAGTAACCTACCATGCACACATTCGGAGGTGATCCCATGTCACCCTGCCCCATCTACGTCTGATAACACAACATAACTGAAATTTCATTATCAAATCATGACCCATAAACCATAGAACTACATTTTCACTTCTGAATCAAATTACAAGATCAAAATCCCACAATTATAAACTAAGTAAGTCTGATCACACTGTAACAAGTCATATATGTAACCCAAGATAAAATACCATGATCCGTTGCATGACTCAAGCACTCATAGCGATAACTCCTAATCACAATAGCTGCTCAGAACAACCCAATACCGGTACATAACCTCTTATCAAGAAATGCCTCGCTTTTACACTTTCATATACTACTGATGATGACAAAAACACGTAGAAACTAACAACCATTTGCCAAATTATATAAAAGACTCACATGAGAGGACTATCCTGCCATTAACAATTACCCTCACAACATTATGCTAAAAGCCTGGCACCCATCGTAACAAATCAAAACACATGAATCCAATACCAAAGTTCATACCCCTACATAACTCCGCTACACTGAGTGATCCCATCGAAATGCTAGTCCACAAGGAATACTTTAAGCCACCAGTAGATATCATTTACTTAGTCATTTGAAACTGCCAATGCCGTCAGAACTGAATCCTTAACTCAACCAGGCTACGCAAGTCACCAACACCCAAGAGCATTGCTAGAAAACACATGTAGAAAACTCATTACCTCATAAGCACCCAAAGAACTAAACGTATCCCCAAACTAAAACCAATACAGCACCTAATCGGGCAACCAACTAATCATAGGAGACTCCCCCTTTTGGCTCAAAGCCATAGATCAAAACAACAATAACCCACAATGCCCATATGCTATCACTGCCACAATACCGCAATGGGATTCAACTAAATCCTTCATAAGCTCATACATAACTCAAACCATTAAACATGCCAAATCATCTCCAACCGATCCTTTTTTGTTACAATCAAGCAATATAACCACATCGCACCCTGAAATCACACTCACCACATAGTCATCTAGTCACCAGGTCTCATCAATAAGGACACCAACGGGCATATGAGTCCCCAATTACATGTGCTCACACAAACAAAATCTCGGCACTCAAGCCACAAACAAAATTCCGACCTCACAAGCCATCGGTGCATGGCTGATACCGAGCGCTCACGTACGCGGTTGAATACATGAAAGGAGTTCAAAGAATTACGCTTCAGGTTGAATCAATGGATTCGCACGACAGGAGTTCGAGAATGTGAGATTTTTCCTAAAGGTTCTGCAGCCTCTCGAAGATAAGTACAGACGTCTCCGTACCGATCCGCAAGACTCTACTAATCCTGCTCATGACTGGTGAGACAAATTTAACCTAGCGCTCTGATACCATCTTGTCACGACCCAATTCCGGAGTCGTGGTGGCGCATGTCGTAGAACCAGACAAGCCTCCCTTTTTAACTAAGCTAAATTCCATTTCCAGTAAAAATGTGATTTTTAAACAAATTTATTAATAAAACTAAGAATATGAAATTTAAAAACAATATTTGAAAGCTAAATTTAAACCTCAAATCCACGGATCTGGTGTCACTCAGTCATGAGCTACTAAAACGTAAGCAAAGAAAAGGAGAAATGGAGAACATTGTCTCAAAATAAAAGCAATAGGTGGAGTAAAGAAAGAGAAGGCGAGGTCGCGATTGCCAGCTGCTACCTCGACCACTCCACTAGAAACTCTGACCGTAGCTCAAAATCCTCTACCGGGTCCCGATGTACCTGGATCTGCACACAAGGTGTAGGGGGTAACGTGATTACACCAACTCAGAAGTAACGAACCCAAACTGCGGGCTCAGAGGTAGTGACGGACAAAACCTCAATTTAGTTACAATAAATATTATGCAGAATAGACATGCTAACAGTTTATCAAGATGAGAAAATATGCCAAGTATGCCAGTATACTCTACATGCCATCATAAAATATATGCTATGAAACCAGTATGGAAATGCACATAGCGCCCACAGCTCTCCCACAATGGTCCACTGAGTACTATATATGGCTCTCAGGCCCAGGGAAGTTTCATCCCGGAATACGCATAAACACCTGTGACCGTGGTCACTATGTACTGAGGAAAAAGGCCAATCCAGCCCCAACGGAGAAGATCCATCTCCAGAATACAACTTTCGGACAATTTCCATATCCAGGGACATCCATCTCTCTAATAACATCAGCTTTGGACAAGATCCATGCCCAGGGAAGATCCATCCCTCATCACTTCGGACAAGATTCATGCTTAGGGAAGATCCATCCCTCCTCATCTGCACTCACTGGGGGTGTAAAGACTCTGGAGAGGCCCTAGTGGCCAAAGCTCCATATCAAGCCAATGAAGGCATGATTTAAATATCACTGCAGTGTGCAGTCCATTCTCATAACTGTCTCAATAACAGGCTCTCGGACTCACTCAGTCTTTACTCTTCAGTCTCACTCACATGGATCACAAATGCCTCCATCAGCCCCAAAACAATGATAAATATGCATGTAATTAACAATACTGAGACTGAGATATAAAGTGATATGCTATAACAGGACTGAGTATATGACATCAAATAATCACCAAATGAGACAGCAATATACGACCACTCCGGTCTCAGCATTTCCGGCGTGAAGCCTAGCATTTATACTTAACATGATTTCTAACATGTTCACAATTACCACATTAATAGATGCACAAATATCATCATGGAATAATCACTAAGCGGGGCCATGTGATAAGCCAAGCCACAAATACCCGGTGGACGCCCTCACGCCCGTCACTTGGCATGTGTGTCACCTCAACAATAGTCATAAATCATTTAGCTCGGGGTTTCGAACCCTCAGAACCAAGTTTGGAAACGTTACTTACCTCAAAACTAGCTAAAAACTATTCCGCAGTGCCTTTGCCTCTAAATCTGGCCTATGAGTTCTCCAAATTTACCAAGTTCAGGTTTTTATCATCAAATTATGCTTAAGGTGTGAATCCCAATCGAAAAATATCAATTTAGCTAAAAACCCCGAATTTAGTCAAAACCCGACCGCCCGGCCCGCATCCCGAAACTCAGAAATTTTTACAGAAAAGTGTTCTTCGTCCTCCCACGATTCGGTACATATAAAGAACACCAAAATCGAAGTCCGTTTGACCCCTTAAATCGACCCCTAAAGGTCTCTTATTCTCAAGCCCCAAAATCCCATTTTTCTACTTTTTTCATGAATTAAATGCTGAGATTATGGTCTATAATCACCCATAAACGAGTTTTAATAATTAGAACAGTTAGCTCCATGAAGAACAAGAATTTCCCTCTTAAAAATCGCCCCCAAGAACTCGTTTCCGTACAACAATGGTGTAAAATAGGGTTTATTTCGCGGAAAGGTTATTTAATTATGCCCAGTGATTTTACTCTCCGCTATTGCGGTCAAATCCACGCGATCGCATAGACCAAATGTTCCTGACCTCCACGATCGCACAGTGTTTTTCCCAGCAATTCCACGCTCCCCAACTTCCTTTACGATCGCAGCTTACCCCACGCGATCGCACTGCCTTGTCCCCCCTCTACTCCGCGATCGCATCTCCCCATACACGATCGCACAGAGCAAATGGTGCCTGCCCAAAATAACTCACTGTGATCGCATCACTTCCCCCGCGATCGCAGTCAACAAAACAGCCTTGCACAAAAACCAGAAAACCAGCATTTGATCTTAGTCTAAAAATGCCCGTTAACCACCCGATATCAATCCCGAGCCCATTGGGACCCCAACCAAAGTTACCAACACATCCCATAACATCATTCCAACTTATTCGAGCCTTTGAAACACCAAAAACAACACGATAACACCAAATTTACATCAAATTCAAGCCTATGAACTTTGAAACTTCTAAAATCCACCAATGATGATGAAACTATCCAAAACAACTTCGATTTACCTTAAATTTTGCAGACATATCCAAAATGACATTACAAACCTGTTCCAACTTCCGGAATTCCATTCTGACCCTGATAGCCTATTTTTCACTACCGACCGAAAATCGCCAAAAACTAACTTTCGCCAATTCAAGCCTAATTCTACACCGGACATCACAAAAATATTCCGAATATACTCTTAAGTGACAAATCACCTCACGAAGCTATCCGACCCATAAATCCACATTCCGAGGTAGTTTACCAGTAAGTCAATTCTCAGTTGACTTTTCCCATTATAAGGCTATTTTTAAGTGCTAAGTGGCTAAACTCTCACTACAACCATTCTGATTTCAAGCCTACCAACTCTAACGCATCAATAATAGTATAACCAACCCATGAGCAGTCAAGAATAGTTATTATAATGTAGGTTTTTACGTAACGACGGACCAGGTCGTTACACGGGTCCGGGTCTGTTTACCCAAAATGTTGACCGAAGTCAACTTATATTCAATTTTAAAGGTAAAATTAGCATTTTTCTCAGTTATTCATATAAAAGCTTTCCAGATACGCCCGGACTGCGCATGCAAAATGAGGTAAGACAAAAGAAGGTTTTCAAGGCCTCGGAACACAGTTTTGATTTCTAAAACAGGAGATGACCTTTTGGGTCATCACAATCATGCTAGAGAACAGCATATGATATAGTATTGTAATTATTAATAAAGCAATATGTGATACTTTATTAATGGTTTTAGTGAAGAAAGAAATAGCCATAGCCATCCAAGCAAACCAACAATAGTAAAAAATTAAAGTAAAACTAGATCACTAACCTGAGCCACCAGCTGTAGTGGCTTGCCTATACTTCGTGTCTTGAATATACCTAGCAGCACAAACGTCCATAATTATCTAAGAGAATGCAAGACCACGACAACCTTATCACACATGCGTAAGAAGTGACGTCCAATTTACAATATTTTTAAAATGGGCAAGACGAGTCACATGATGCCATTAGATAACACGGAGGAACTTCCTTTCATGCAACATCAACCAACACACTTCTGTTGTAATGAAAGAAGAAATAGAGGAGCTTTCTTTTAGTAGAATGTGGATAACCAATCAAAGAGATGCCTACAAAAGGAATAAGAAGCATAATTTTTTCTGATATGAAGCAAATCATCTGATGGAATATTATGCTTGAGACCAGCATATGATATACGATTCTAACTTTTAATAAAGTATTATGTGATACTTTCTTAATGGTTTTAGTGAAGATAGCAATAGTCGAGGCTGACCAAGCAAACTAACTATAAGAAAAAATAAAAGTATAATTCATATAACTAACCTAAGCCAGCAGTTGTAGTGGATTGCATGTACTTCTATTCTTGAATATATCCAGCAGCACAAACGTCCATGAGCTAGTCTCTCTTGTTCGTGGCTCGGCTACAACATACCCGTCAAAATTCAATTGCAAGAAAAACCCGAGATCTCCAAATTTGAAACCTCTCCAGTAATCATAGTATTTACTTTAAGTCCTACTACCTCCATTGTCATATAGTTCCAAAGTACTTTGCATTTTGTTCGAAGCCCAAAACTCATTCCCCGTATTAATTATATATGCTTTGGATGGAAAGGAACTGTACTGGCTGATGGTACCATATGACTCATACATCTCTAGAAAAAGTGAATTGGATGTTACTTCTTCTACACGTATCATGATGTAACCTTTCTCTCAAATTCTCTCGACCAAAAAATTTAATTCAGGTAGCAAGCTGAATCAAATTATCTAAGAGAATGCAAGAGCAAGGAAACCTTATCACACCTGCGTAAGAAGTGATATCCTATTTATAATTTTTTTGGACAAGACGAGTCACATGATGCCATTCGACAACACGGAGAAACTTCCTCTCATGCAACATCAACCAACACCCTTCAATTGTGATGAAAGAAGAAACCAAGGAACTTGCTTTTAGTAGGATGTGGATAACCAATTAAAGAGATGCCTGCAAAAGGAATAATCACTTAAGCACAATTTTTCTGATTTGAGGCAAATCATATGATGGAATATCATGCTTGAGGCCAGCATATGATATAGTATTCTAATTTATAATAAGGAAATATGTGATACTTTATTAATGGTTTTAGTGAAGATAGCAATAGCCGTGGCCAGCCAAGCAAATCAACAATAAGCAAAAATTAAAGAAACATTCAGATCACTGACTTGAGCCACCAGCTGTAGTGGCTTGCATGTACTTCTTGTCTTGAATATACCTAGCAGCAAAAACATCCATAATTATATAAGAGAATGCAAGAGCAAGGAAACCTTATCACACATGTGTAAGAAGTGACATCCAATTTATAATTTTTTAAAATGGAAAAGACAAGTCACATGATGCCATTAGACAACACGGAGGAACTTACTCTCATGCAACATCAACCAACACACTTCTATTTTGATAAAAGAAGAAACAGAGGAGCTTGCTTTTAGTAGAATGTGGATAACCAATCAAAGAGATGCCTGCAAAAGGATTAAGAAATTAAGCATAGGTTTTTCTGATTTGAGGCAAATGATCTGATGGAATATCATGCTTGAGACCAGCATATGATATACGCTTTTAATTCTTAATAAAGACTTATGTGATACTTTATTAATGATTTTAGTAAAGATAGAAATAGCCATGACCATCCAAGCAAACCAACAATAAGCAAATATTAAAGTAAAATTCATATCACAAACCTGAGCCGGCAGCTGTAGTGGCTTGCATGTACTTCTTGTCTTGAATATACCTAGCATCACAAACATCCATGAGATAGTCTCTATTGTTCCTGGCTCGACTACAACATATCCGTCGAAATCCAATTGCAAGAAAAATCCGAGATCTCCAAATATAAAACCTCTCCAGTAATCATAATATTCACTTTAAGTCCTACCACCTCTATTGTCATACAGTTCCAAAGTATTTTGCATTATTTTCGTAGCCCAAAACTCATTCCCCCTATAAATTATATATGCTTTGGATGGAAAGAAAGTGTATTGGCTGATGGTACCATATGACTCATCCATCTCTAGAAAAATGTAAATTGGATGTTACTTCTTCTGAACGTATCATAAGATAACCTTGCTCTCGAATTCTCTCTACCAAAAAATTTGATTCTGGTAGCAAGCTGAATCAAAGTATCTAAGGGAACAAGAGCGGAGAAACCTTATGACACATGCGTAAAAAGTGACATCTAATTTACAGTTTTTTAACAATGGACAAGACGAGTCACATGATGCCATTAGACAACAAAGAGGAACTTCCTCTCGTGCAACATCAGCCAACACACTTCGATTGTGATGAATGAACAAACCGAGGAACTT
The DNA here is from genome assembly GCA_005239505.1 of Nicotiana paniculata. Lineage (NCBI taxonomy): Eukaryota > Viridiplantae > Streptophyta > Magnoliopsida > Solanales > Solanaceae > Nicotiana > Nicotiana paniculata. The sequence continues at coordinate 8,240 of ML311636.1, read as the reverse complement.
GCTTTTAGTAGAATGTATAAAACCAATAAAAGAGATGCCTGCAAAAGGAATAAGAGTTGAAGGATAATTTCTGATATGAAGTAAATTATCTGATGGAATATCATGCTTTAGACCAGCATGTGATATACTATTCTTATTCTTAATAAAGCAATATGTGATACTTTCTTAATGGTTTTAGTGAAAATCTCAATAGCCATGTCAAACCAAGCAAACCAACAATAAGCAAAAATTAAACTAAAATTCAGATCACTGACCTGAGCCACCAGCTGTAGTGGCTTGCCTATAAAACTTGTCTTGAATATACCTAGCTGCACAAACGTCCATAATTATCTAAGAGAATGCAAGAGCACGGCAAGTTTATCACACCTATGTAAGAAGTGACATTCAATTTACAATATTTCTTTAAAATGGACAAGACAGTCACATGATGCCATTAGACAACATAGAAGAAATTACTCTCATGCAACATCAACCAACACACTTCTGTTTTGATGAAAGAAGAAAAAGTGGAGCTTGGTTTTAGTAGAATGTGGATAACCAATCAAAGGGATGCCTACAAAAGGAATAAAAACTTAAGCATAATTTTTTCTGATTTGAGGCAAATCATCTGATGGAATATCATGCTTGAGACCAGCATATGATATACGATTTTAATTCTTAATAGAGCATTATGTGTTGCTTTCTTAATGGTTTTATTAAAGATAGAAATAGCCATGGCCAACCAAGCAAACCAACAATAAGTAAAGTTTAGAGTAGAATTCAGATCACTAACCTGAGCCAACATTTGTAATGTCTTGCATGTACTTTTTGTCTTGAATGTTCCTAGCAGCACAAGAGTCCATGAGCAAGTCTCTATTGTTCGTGGCTCGGCTAAAACATACCCATTAAAATATAATTACAAGAAAAACTCGAGATCTCCAAATTTGAAACCTCTCCAATAATCATAGTTTTCACTTTAAGTCCTACCACCTCCACTGTCATACAGTTCCAAAGTACTTTGCATTATTTTCGAAGCCCTAATCTCATTCCTCCTATGAATTATATACGCTTTGTATGGAAAGGAAGTGTATTGGATGATGGTACCATATGACTCATCCATCTCTAGAAAAAGTGAATTAGATCTTACATCTTTTGCATGTATCATGAGGTAAACTTGCTCTCGAGTTCTCTCTACCAAAAAAATTAATCCAGGTAGCAAGCTGAATCAAATTATCTAAGGGAATGCAAGAGCAAGGCAACTTTATCACACCTGCGTAAGAAGTGACATCCAATTTACAATTTTTTTTAAATGGACAAGACGAGTCACATGATCCCATTAGACAACACAGAGGAACTTCCTTTCCTGCAACATCAACCAACACACTTCGATTGTGATGAAAGTGTAAACCGAGGAACTTGCTTTTAGTAGAATGTAGATAACCAACTAAAGAGATGCCTGCAAAAGGAATAAGAGTTGAAGCATAATTTTTTTTATATGAAGCAAATCATTTGATGGAATACCATAGCATATGATATATCATTCTAATTATTAATAAAGCAATATGTGATAATTTCTTAATGGTTTTAGTGAAGATAGCAACAGCCATGGCTAGCCAAGCAAACCAACAATAAGAAAAAATTAAAGTAAAATTCAAATCACTGACCAGAGGCACCAGCTGTAGTGGCTTGACCATACTTCCTGTCTTGAATATACATAGAAGCATAAACGTCCATAATTATATAAGAGAATGCAATAGCAAGGCAAGCTTATCACACCTGCATAAGAAGTGACATCCAATTTATAATTTTTTTTAAAATAGGCAAGACGGGTCACATGATGCCATTAGAAAACATAGAGGAACTTACTCTCATGCAATATCAACCAACACACTTCTCTTTGTGATGAAAGAAGAAACAGAGGTACTTTCTTTTATTAGAATGTGGATAACGAATCAAAGAGAGGCCTGCAAAAGGAATAACAACTTAAGCATATTTTTTTCTGATTTGAGGAAAATCATCTGATGGAATATCATGCTTGAGACCAGCATATGATATACGATTTTAATTCTTAATAAATCATTATGTGATAGTTTCTGAATGGTTTTAATAAATATAGAATGGGAGATCCTTCTAATAATTCTTTTAAATACCTTATAACAAAGATCTTGAACCATAGGAGACTAGACACAAAAGTAAGATCCTCGAGAATTCAGAAGTTTAAGTATCATTAAGAAGCTGCTCAATACCTGAGGAAGAAAAAATAGAAGAAGAGATGGTGAGATGTTTCCCTTTAATGTATAAATCTGTAGGTAGGATGTTCCCCATGCAATCAATAAAATTACTTATTTTCCTTTCTCCTTTGCTTCTAGGAATGTAAGGAATTTCTATTAGTGCATGAACTTGAGTTGCATTGGTTGTGTCATGTGTGACGTCTGCCAATGATGGATCATTGTGGTTCATTACTTTACACTTTCTAGGAATCAATTTTGGCTTTCCTTGTAACGACTCGACCGGTCATTTTGATCTCTAGCACTTCATTCAGCGGTTTGAGGCCATGAGCAGCTTCATTTCAGGAATTATGACTCGTAGGCGTTGTCGGAGCTGAATTTCGGGAAGTTCAGAGTCAAATTGGAAAGAAAATTCTCATTTCGGAAGCCCTAAGTTGGAAGAATTGACTAAGATTGGAATTTTGAGTAAACGACCTTCGAACCAGGATTTGTAGGTTCCAGCAGGTTCGTATGACAATTTCGGACTTTGGCGTATGTTCGGATCGGGAGTTGGATAACCAGGGAGCGTTTCGGCGCATATTATGGAAGATAGCATTTTAGAAGAATTTCATAAATGTGGTTTGAAAGGCATTTCACTGTTATAGATATCAGTTTGGGATTCCGAGCCTGGGAATAGCTTTGTATGGTGATTCTGGAGTTGGGAGCGCGATCGGAAGTGAATTCGGATCTCAGTAGGTCATTTTGAAGTCATTTGGCTAAATATAGAAATTTGAAGGTGTTTGAGAAGTTTGACTGAGAGTTTGACTTTTTGATATCGGGGTCGGATTTCAACGATCACAACTCCTCGCAACACCGAATGGTAACTCATACATCACTCTAGAACATGAATAAACTCAATGACAATTGAATGGTACATCCCTCAACAATAGCAATTCGGAGTCAACAATTCCGACCCGATGCAGAACACACACCCATACTAGGCCTACCAATGAACCATAAATCAACTCAAGCCACCCCCAACAAATAGATAACTCTCCAAAAGTTTACAATGACTGAATCATGGCACATACTAAGGTCTGACTAACTTTGCTCGCATCTTCGCAGTCCACAACCACAAAATAACCTATTTATGAAAACTCTCAGTCGCAAAGTCCATGAAGCACACGAATCACCATATCCGATCCTATCTCCACCGCTTGAATGTATAACACCTTTAATACTCAATCATTCCACGAGGGATACCCCTATAATTCTTCTGTGTCACCAAGCAACATTGGATATCAACAGTCGATCCAACAAGAGAGCGTCACAATACCAATGAAGCACCCTTAGCTCCACACATTGCCCTTTCTGATATGTATACCCTCATCAAGCCACCCAATAGTGATATCATCTACCTAGTCGTCTGAAACTGCCGATACTGTCTAAGAATTTATTTTTTGACCTTCCTTCCAGAACAGAACCGTGACCTCACATATGAAAATCTCAATTCTACCCAACATACCGCATACGCCATGCCACCCTATGATAAATATGAGAACTTCATGATCTCTTCCGAGCCATATGCAACTACGTACCCAACTAGCCAAGAACTTTCCATTTGATCTCATTTAGAAGAAAAAACACTATACATCACTTGCATCTTACGCCAGTAGAAAATATACATCTCTAACCGTGGTAGAAGCCATCAGGAACTATCTAAATCCCATTTGTACAATACCAAACCGTCATGACTGAATCCTTCTAACTCAACCAAGCTACGCAGGTCATCAAAACACAAGAGCATTGCTAAGAAACACCTGTAAAACTCATTACCTCATAAACACCAACAGAACTAATCATATCCCTTACCATGTCGATCCGACCTACTACCAAGCTGTCCTATTTATCCAAGTTCCTCCTGAATTACCTTCGAATCGATACTTTCCCTTGCCAAAATACCGCAATCCTCGACCCAAACTCACCACACGAGACCCAAGCATAAGACCATACTGTCTAACGCTCGTAAGCCACTAAATACACTCTCAAATATCCCGAAAAGTACCACATTCAAAATACTTACCCTGGAGAGACTTCCTGCGAATCTAAATCCATTACCTTCAATTTCCAGATACTGATATGTAGAATCTATGATAATGTAAAAATGCCACAAGTATTGACACCCTCCGATGTAAATCTCAGTTCTAGCCAAATGCAAACCTTGAAGATTCCCAATTTTTATGTATAACCTTGAGTCCATCAAAACCATTCTCGAGAGTCATTCACTCTACACAAAACTCAATTAAACTGATCAAACAGATCAAATGACGTGACCCCATTTGCACATCAACATACTAGGAAGTAACCCACACTTCGAAGCAACCAAGTAAATTCTTACTCCGCACACCCTACACCATTTACAGTTACAACTCAATCATTCAATAAAGCCCATTTACCCGTAAAGTATATTACCACCCATATTCAAAGATTTGCATTACTCGAGTCATTCCCAAACTCCATCTCTGCAGGTCATAACTAATTCACCATTATGCCTCGAACTGAAACCAATGCAACACATAATCGTACAACCAACTTATCATTAGCAGATTCACCCACTTCGCTCAAAGCCAAAGATCAAAACACACAATAGCTCCCAATTCCCATGCGCTATCACTGGCACAATACCATAGTGAGATTCAACTAAATCCTTCATAAGCTCATATAACACAAATCATCTAATATCTCGAATCATCTACAAATCTCGCATTCATCATTGTAATATCCATGTCAACTTCCATAACCGATCTAAACTCAAATTGCAGCATATATCATCTACTAGTAAAAGAGAACTTGTTATAAAACAACATAAGGATCACATAATCCCAGGACACCCCGCAGGAGATAACCCCGCCAGCTTAGCCTCAAACTGATATCTCTCTATATACTTCCGAGGATCATAGCTATTACACAATCGCTTTACCCTCCTAGATTAAGACAAACCAATGCCTACGCTCGAGACATCACAATAAGTGGTATAAGAACGTGAAGTTGACGGCAGAACTAACATTGGAGTTGTGGTCAAAGAAATCTTGAGCTTCTGGAAGCTCCCTCCACACTCGTCTGACCACCTGAATACCCTCACTGGACACCAAGTGCCCAAGGAATGCTACTGAACTTGGCCGAAAATTCACACTTGGAGAACTTTTCGTAAAGCTTCTCCTCCATCAATCTCTATAATACCCTCCTCAAATGCTGAGTATGCTTCTCCTGGCTACGTGAGTACGCCATGATGCCATCAATGAATACAATAACAAAGGAGTTCTAACACGGCTGAAATACCCCGTTAATCTAATATATGAACATTGTTAGGGCATTGGTCAAGCCCAAAAGACATCAGCAGGAACTCATACACAATAGGAAGATTCCACTTCCCTCCACAATTAAACTACATAAGAGGTCCTCTAATACACTCACAACTCGAGGCCATATGCCAACCATGGACAGAAGTCAAACACTCAATAGTTCTTGCTACATATCCAACCAATCCTTTTTGTCAGAATCAAACAATATGAACACATGTAACCATCGAATCACACTCACCACATAGTCATACAGCCATAAAGTCCCACCAATAAGGACACAAACGGACATATAAGTCCCAAATGCATATGCTCACACCATCGAAATCTCAGCACTCAAGCCACAGAATAAAGTCGGCCTCATGTCCTCAAGACTGGCCCACTATCAACATGCTAAAATCACATCCTGCACCTCACTATGGAAATCACAAGCCATCAATGCACAACTGATACCAAGCGCTCACGTGCGCATTCGAATACATTAAAGGAATTCGAGAGTTACGTTTTTAGATGGATAAAATGGATTCGCACGACAAGAATTCAAGAATGTGAGATATTCCTAAGGGTTCTGTAGCCTCTCGAAGACAAGTACAGACGTCTCCAAACCGATCCGCAAGACTCTACTAAACCTTCTCATGACCATTGAGTCTTATGTAAGCTAGCGCTCTGATACCAACTTGTCACGACCCCAAATCTAAACCAGTCGTAATGGCGCCTATCGTGGAACTAGGTCAGCCGAATCCAAACTCGAATCGTAAATAATCTTTCATTTATATCCCTACTAAACTGATAAACCATAAAGGTTTCGTTCAAACATTTTAAAACGGATAAAGCTACACCGAATGTTAAATACAATCCCTAGATCCCGGAGTCACTGGTCATGAGCATCTATAGAAAATATACAACTCTGGAAAACAAACTCTATAATAGTAAGCAGGAGAGAGATCAGGGTTTGATTGCGGACGCGTGCATCTACCTCACAAAAACTCCGAGAAGTCTCTGGTACAGATACACAACTCACTCTGCCTTAGCACCTGGATCTGCACACAATGTGCAGGGAGTAATGTGAGTACGCCAACTCAGTAGTAATGAAAATAAATCAGGTCTGAGCAGTAAGAAACACATAAAGTCAAATCATTATTTCAGAATAAGCACAGTCTTTCGTTCCAACAGTGTATACGTTAAATCATCATGCTTAAGTGTAAAAATCATAAAAAGCTTCTCGGGTAAAACATATTTCATAAGTTCAGAGTGAAAGTGGTAAAATCATAAGTAGCCCCTCGGGCAAAGCATGTATCAGAAATTGCCCCTCGGGCGTAACATCACTCAGAATCATCCCCTTGGGCATACCTCAGAGTCACTCATAATCAGCCCCTCGGGCAACCTCACAGTCACTCATACCTCCCAATCACTCATCACTCGGCACACGCGCTCAGTAGGTACCTGCACTCACTGTGGGGGTGTGTACAGACTCCGGAGGGGCTCCTTCAGTCCAAGCACTAATATCAAGCCACCTCCTGGCATATCATGTCCTCACAATCAGGCCCTCGGCCTCACTCAGTATGAAACTCTCAAAAAGCCCCTCGAGCTATCTAAAAGGTTCACTCAGTATGAAACTCTCTAAACAGGTCGGCACAAGGCCCCAAACATGGCTTACAGCCCAAATATAACCATAGTCCGAAAACACGATTTAACATATGATTTTAAAGTAAATAGGAAACTTAATAGTTGCCACGGGAAGGACCAAGTCAAAATCCCCAAGTAGTGCACGCCACACACTCATCATCCAGCATGTGCGCCACTCCAAAAATAGTAAGAAAAATACGATGTCCGGGGTTTCATACTCCCAGGACAAGATATAGAGTCATTACTTACCTCAAACCGGCCCAAATACTAATCCGCGATGCTCTTGCCACTCGAATCGGTTCCCATTTGCTCCGAATCTAACCAAAACCATATTAATATCATCAATATACGCTAAAGGAACAAAGCCCACTCGAAAATTATCAAATTTAACCAAAATTCCTAAAATTGGCCAAACCCGACCCCCTAGCCCACGTCTCGAAATCCGATAAATTTACATCACGAGAATCCCCATCCTCCCAAGAGTCTATACATACCAAGAACATACAAATCGGACCACAATAGCCCCTTCAATTACTCAATTAAAGTCCCAATTTCTCATGCCCTAACTTCCCTAATTATGGGTTGAAATCCAACTAACTTCAGGTTTAATTACTTAGAAAACACATAGAATCGAGTTATGAAGTCAAAAATATTACCTCCAAGTGTTTCCCCTTTGATTACCTCTTAAAACTCTCTCCAAAGCTTCAAATCTGTCCACAAATGGTGAAAAGTGGGCTAAAACTCACGGATATGGCTTTTTAAAGCACACTGCCCAGGCCCCTAATTCCTTAATCGCGATCGTTGCACGTGCCACACGATCGCAAAGCACAAAATGTCAGCCCCAACAGTTAACCTTACGCGATCGCGAAGCTTTTCCTTCACAACTCATGCGATCGCGTCTCTCCCTACGTGACCGCGATGAACAAAACCTTCAACTTCTCAGCAGCTCACTCTCCTCTATGCAGGCGTGACCCTGGCCACTCGTTCGCGTAGCACAACACTACTTTTGGTTGATTTCCCAATGCACACACAAGTGTACGTGGTCGACAAGTAATATAGGATTTTAAGT
>MDKI01276576.1:0-13134 GCA_005239505.1 Nicotiana paniculata | reverse complement strand
TAAAAGCCGATAACCGATAAGCCAAACCGTTAAGAGTAAATAACCGCCCAATCCGCCCAATAAACAGCCCTACTTCTAATCGATGTTAGTTGTTTCAATTTTTAATACGTCAATGAAAGCAAAGAAGCAAAGCGAGTATATTCATTTTAAATATTTGAATTTATAATATTTGTATATGTTTTATATGCACTTTAACTTTAACTTTAACAAGTTAAGCATATGTCACTTTTGAAATATAAAAGATATAGAAAAACAGGTGAATGTTGACCCTAGACTCTAGAATATTTCGACATACTTCGACACTTTGATGAAGAATATTTCTTGTTATTGACTATCACCATATGCAACGTTTATTTGTGCAAATGGTAAGAACATACCATCAGTATTTGGTATTGTTAATTAATAAATCGAACATCAGAATATACATGATCTAACTTTGCTAAAAAAGTTGAATAATAAAAAATTGGAGAAAAAAGAGTATAGAAAGTGGGAGAGTAATATTAAACTTTAACGATTATATCTCGAGGAGAAAGAAGTAATTTTTTCTCTTTGGTTTCTTATCCGATGTCCGGTTTTCATATCACGCGGGAAGTCCCACATTGGAGGTAAATGACTCCCTAACAAAAGGCGACTTCATATCAGGGACTCGAACCAGAGACTTCTAATTAAGGATGAAGGTGTACTTATCACTCTACTACAACCCTCGTTATTAAGAAGTAATCATCTTATAAAGTTAAAATAATAGAGCACAAAATAATATGTTAAAAAAGGTTAGAGTTGGAGATAAAGTTTTGAAAAGAGTTGACTCTACAAAAGTAAAGTCTTGTTGACTAAAATGTACAACAACAATAATTTAAAAAGTTGTACGCTTTAGATAAAGATCTTAGAACAGTGATCAACATAAATAAGTCTAGAGAAAAGTCAACCAAATAGAAGCAGAATTAAAAGGCTAAAGGCAGCAATTACTAAAATGTGCGACATCATTCCATCAATATACAAGACTAATTTCACTCATTACTTTCATTCCATCAATATACAAACCAATTTCATTCCTTACTTTCATATTTTTTTTTTCTTTTGTGCTATGTTTAAATCAAATTGCATAAGGAGTCTAGACAGATATTGTAATATAAAATAGATCAACCACAATATGAAAAATCAACTAATATATACAATCTTCACATTTTTTTATATTTTATTTCAGATTGTAAAATTGATTAAATTTTAATTGCTCAGCCTTAAAAAATGATGTATATAAAAATATATTATTAAAGTCGCGCAAGCTTGAGTATAACGAGTACATTTGTGATTTATCTTGACTCATGATTTATTTCATGTAAGTTCTCTTACAACTATATATGAATAAATATGTTAAATTTACTCGTATAATTATCATTTATATATAATAATTGAAGAAAACTACAAGATAAAGAAAATTTATGTTTTTAAATTCACGATAAATGTAATTTATCTTTTTTTCAAAGACGTGAAAATTGTGAAAGCTGCTTTATTTTTATTATTATTATTATTATTATTATTGTTATTGTTATTGTTATTGTTATTGTTATTGTTAGGTTACGTCAATCCACCAGCACGGAGAGCCTCGAATTTATTACCTCGAATTAGGGCTAGGGTTCTCAATTTCAATTCCAAGGAAATCGAACTAGGTTTTTAGATTTTCCCTTCACGGTGAACAGACGACGACGAGCGTAATGGGAAGGCACAGAAGCCGTAGCAGGAGTTACAGCCCCGTGCGACGTAAACGCTACGACGAACCACGTGACCGTCGCCACGACCGTCGCTCTCCCGCACCTTCTGGCCTTCTTGTTCGTAACATTTCCCTAAGCGCCAGGTATCAATCATTTTTTATGAACACATACGCGCAAGTTAGGTTTATCTTTTGTTGCAAAATCAATTTCGTTATTGAAATATTTCTTCGTTATCAATTTAACATACATTTACCTGATTTTAATGCTTATTAGGTGCTTTATAGAACTTTTTCTTGTTTGAGGTAGAGATAGCGCCCACTGACCACATTTTGGTCCTGTCTTTGAAAAATAGCAGCTGTACTGGAGTTTCACTTGTAGAAACTCTATGAAAGTGGCAGTTTTTCAATTACAGGGGCTGAAAAATGGCTATTTCTGAATTTTACCAGTTGTTTGAGTGGTGATTTGAGCTGTTCTTATGACATTTGTGCTTAGCAGGTAGCATCCTAGGCATGTAGATTAACGGTGCACCTCTTGCCTGCCGCCCAATTAATAGCTCATGCCTTAATCGACCTAACTTTTGAGGCATTTGGGTCCTCATACTACTTTTTTGGGGATATCATAATTTATGTTATTCATATATATTTAGGTGTTGCTTCGATTCCTGAATTCTCCTACTTAAACTCAAGAGTGTATGTTAGTTACTTTGTGGAATCAAAAATCAGCTTAATAGAGGAAAATTCAAATCAAATTCCCAACTTTAATAATAAAAATAAACTGGGATTCTTGATAGTTATAAAAGTTGTGTTCGATATATTTATTAGTAGAACCAGAGGTTTTAAAAGCGAAAATCTCGCAAAAGCCGTGAGGTACATGGGATTTGAAGCGCAAAGCGAGAAATAAAGCACATGCTTTCTTGAAGTGAAGCCAACAATTTATGAAATAAAAATTTATCAAACTTATATATAGTATTATAATAATCAAATTGCAACTGGCATAACTATTTGCAGCATCCAGTATGCAGTAACGTCGATGCTAGTCTAACTTCTGAAAGTTGAGATTCAAATAACTGACCGCTTGTTGTTGCAATCTCTTTATGCATCATTATTTGAAGTGCACAGTTCTTTGAAGCGTATGACGTCACTCATAAAGTGATAAGCCTTCACTTTTTATCACTTTTCACCGCTTTAAGCGACAAAGTGATGGATTTTAATGACGCTGAGTGAAATGTTGTCTATCATTTTGGAACGTCTTAAAATGGAAAGAGGCATTAACTTGAGCTCCTCTCACACCATAAAAGTCCTCCTGAACTTGTCTCAGCAACATCATTCGAATTTGAATTACATTATCCATCAATACCTTTTTATTCTCATCGTTTTCAGGGACTAGATTCATGAATGTTCTCCAAGGAAATTGGATCAATTGGCACATGAACATTGTAGTGATACCTCAATGCTATATTGTATTTAATGAACACCATATCAATGAGTTGTTTGAGTTTCATTTTTTTCGACTTGTATTTGCAAAAGATAATTAAATTAAGCATTGATTGATCTATCAATCAACTATTCAGACACAAGAAGATTTATGTAAACACTTAACGCGAGATCTCACTTAGTTGATTTCTCCTTCCTATCCGTTAGACAATGGACACTTTTTATTTTGATTCTTTTTCAATGATCGTGTTTTAGACTAGTAACAAGTTTCTTACATGTTCAAACACATCCAAATCTGTTAACACCTAGACTCACACTCTCATCTCTGACGGAGAGGTTGAATTATGATGCTATGCAATAAGCTATCTTCCTTATCTACAAATATTGATACATGTGGGCTTTATGGTTTCTTATATTTCAGACGGCTTTAAAAACCTTTTGAAATAATATAGCTAGTAAAAAGAAATGAATTGCAGATTGCAGAATTTATACAGTAGTTTCTGCCTGTCAGTTCCCACGGTGTGGGATAATACTGGGTATGTTGTTTCTGCCTGTCAGTTAATATGGCTTAATAAAAGTTGAAGCTCTTCATCTTTCTAAAGGTTGGGTTGATTTGTTTTCCCTTTCTATTTCATAAACTGAAGATTGCTTCCCCTCTCTGTCTCCCTCTCTTTCTCCGTCTCTAAGCAGATGTTGCTGTAGTTGTGGATAAAGTTAATCATTTTGTGCTTGTTCTGCAGGCCAGAAGATGTCAGGGTCCCCTTTGAACGTTTTGGTCCTGTAAAAGATGTCTATCTGCCCAAGAATTACTATACTGGGTATGCATACACCTTGATAATATGGCTTCTCACTTGGTACTGTATTCTGCAATATGGGTCTGGTTCCACGTCCTGCTATTTGTGAATATCACTATGATCAATAACAACCCAACTTCGACTCAGTTCCAAGCTAGTTAGGGTCGGCAATATGAATCTTCACTATCCTTTTCGCTTTATCGAGATGTCTCATTCCAATATTCAATAAATTAGGCTAATACTAGAAGTCCTTTACATTTTTTTATCGTCATACAAATCTCCCACAATGATTGAAAAACTCCTCTAGCAAATATTAGACCAAGTGAGCATATAAAAAAGACTAAGCCTTAATCTCAACTAGTTTGTATTGTGTATATGTGTGATCTTTTTCTTTCTGTATGCTCTATTTGTCTCTAAGTTTGCATGAATTTCAAGAGATTGTAGATTCTTCAAGACAATTGCATTCCATGTGGCTTTGATTCTACCTCATTCTCTTTTAACATCTTCAACCATCATGTTTCACACTTTTTAGCCGATGCTCCTGGAGGTCTGTGTAAGACATAACCTAATCACATCAAGCAACCTCACTTCCATAAATCGACAAGTTTTACATTGACTGTCGACGTATTGTACCTTCCCTTTATCTAAGTTTTGGACTAGGGTATCAGCAATGTAAGCAAGTTCGCTGTGACATTTTATCTATTTCTTTTTCCAAAAATAATCTCAACTTATATGTAGGGAACCACGAGGATTTGGCTTTGTGAAGTTCCGTTATGCCGAAGATGCAGCTGAAGCAAAAGCACACTTAAACTGTACAGTTATTGGTGGACGTGAAATTAGAATTGTTTTTGCGGAGGAGAATCGAAAGACCCCTCAAGAAATGAATAGGGTTTTACGCCCAAGGTGCTACATATATGTGGTTTTCTTCGAGTTGCAATCATGTTGATTATCAATCTCTTTTCCAGCTCAAGTATTATTCACCCACAGTGAATCTAAGTCTACTACTTTTCCTGTTTAACTAGTGGACCTAGTGCTCGAGGCAGCTACAGGAGACACAGTCCACAAAGGTTCCCAAGTCGCAGATATCACTGTCAGTTTGAATTTTAACTCTCTTACTAAAAGTAACTGTTTAGTTTCTCAATGACTTATTTAACTTCTGATGCTGGTTTATATGATATTGCATTGTGGCCCCCAACCCTCCGAAATTAATAAAGGAAAAAGAGAAGAAAGAAGTAAACTTAGTACTGTTAGAGTCAAGAGTATTGTCTTCCTTTAAGAGTAATGGTCTAGAGTTTTCTATGGCAGCTTACTCGCGCTCGGCTTCCCCAGCACGACGTGACTCAAGGTTTGTATTTCATAACAGAAGTTTTGCTTGTATTCTCCTATTGTTTGTTTGTCTTTGAGCAAGGACTGCAATTGATTCTACTGGGACAAAATCTAGTAAGAACATCTATTGTGATAAAAGAAATCTGTAGCCTGTAGTCATAGTAGCAGCAATTTCATTGCCTGACGTGCACAATTTCAACTATCAAGACAAAATTGGTCATTTTCCCTACATTTAGAGATAGATGTTGCTTAAAGAGAGACTTTGCACATTGATCTGCTTGATTCCTTTTCAGCATTACGGTGCATGTCCTTCGTCAATGAGTTTCTTCTTTGTAAAATTGCAGTTATTTGCCTTGCATCATCAAGACACTCTGTATTGTTGCTTTACCTATTTTTTTTGCCTATTTTTTGTAATGATTAAATTTTTCGTTTGTTATCACCATTTTTGGATAGTGATGTAGCATATTTATATCTGCCAAAGTGGTGGTTGCCTCACTCTATCCACTTGATTTTAGGAATTGATCTTTTCTCTATTTATTTATCTGTTATCTCTTGTCCTGGAATACTGAGGCTTTCTCCGTCCCTTGAGTTGTGGTGGCTTATTAGGTTCCTTAGCTTTCTAATTTTGTTGAATACTTATTTGGGACACACTATTATAGATTATGTCAAATGTCGTGGCATATGTCATCTATCCTGTAGATTTTTGAATGACATCTGCTGGTGGCTTTATTAATGCAGATGCTAAATTGAGAAAGAGACTTAAAGAATTCTGGCCTAATAAAGACAATTGAGAAAAGGGACCATAAAGTCAAAGATTACTTGCTCATGAAATGTGATGAATCTCCGGAAGTTTCAAATCACCATCATCAAAGTTCATGTGATTTTCCCTTTCTGGATTTTTTTTCTAGTAAGGATGAGCCTTCTATCGTACCTCGGAGAACCAATTGAATTGGCGTGGACATATTTCAGTCACAAAGACCTTCATTGCTTATATTTAACTTCATGTTTTATTTCTTAATGTTGCACATTGTCCAGTTAGAGAGAAAATTTAGAGCTTATAGTTGGCCAAAGAAAGAATTCACCTTCAAAGAGGCAAAAAAGGTTTTTACTGATTGGCATTTCATGAGAATGCCCAAGGAAAGCTATCTCGAGATTTGGGGCAAAGAAGAGCTTTGAAGTGATCAGATGCTGAAGAACTGTACCATTTAGTGCTTAAACAGTCTGGATCAAACTGTAGTTTTTTCCAGACTATGAAATAAGGATACAGGTAAAGGTTGTGATTCAGTAGATTAGATATTGAAGGAATCTACCTTTCATGGTTTGTATAGATGTCAGTCTTATTTTTTGAGTACTTTGTGGCATTGTGAGTTGGAATAGCAGTCATTTGAAAACCAGTGCTAGTCTTTTTACTTGTTTGTACTGTTTTCAACTTCATGGATTACTGCAAAAACTACATTGAAACTTATTATTACGCGGCTTAAGAACACTATGGTTCACAGGGACAGGGATCGTGAGAATCGGGATGATTACTATTCTCCAAGGAGATGCAGGTCAAAATCTCCGTCTGTGTCTCCAAGGGATGAAAGAAATTATAGGTTGAATGGAAGATCTTCAAGACAATCCCGGCAAATGTCCAGGTCAAATTCTCCACGCATTCAGAAAAAAGGTAGGTCCAGCCCGAGTCCAAGAGATAATAGTCCGATTGCTCATGATGTGGACTCTGCCCCAAGGAAGATCGAGAGACGTGGAAGAAATGCAGACAGCTCAGCCAGATCTCGCTCTAGGTCATACAGGTTTGTGAAACATTAAATTGAACTAGTCTGTACAATGCATGTCCTTTCAATATGTTAGTACTCTATATACATTTGTTCCTTCATGTACGCATACAGCTGTCCTTTTTTGGTGGTTCGAAGGGCCGTTAGATATACTATTACATAGCAGCTCAAATCAGCACCCTTTTGGTAGAGAGTTGGTGTTTGAGGCTTTGAGCTGTTGCTACTAAACGACGAGATATGACTTGTCATTTTATGGACGTTATGGATAATTGGATATACAGCTCTAATCAGCACCCTTTTGGTAGAGAGTTGGTGTTTGAGGCTTTGAGCTGTTGCTACTAAACGACGAGATATGACTTGTCATTTTATGGACGTTATGGATAATTGGATATACAGCTCTAATCAGCACCCTTTTGGTAGAGAGTTGGTGTTTGAGGCTTTGAGCTGTTGCTACTAAACGACGAGATATGACTTGTCATTTTATGGACGTTATGGATAATTGGATATACAGCTCTAATCAGCACCCTTTTGGTAGAGAGTTGGTGTTTGAGGCTTTGAGCTGTTGCTACTAAACGACGAGATATGACTTGTCATTTTATGGACGTTATGGATAATTGGATATACCATGACATACGGTTGCTGGTCATGATGATAGTAGGTGGTGACTAGCGGAGAAAAGATTAGAAAATGCTTTCTGTGGTCGGGTTGTATTTCTTACCTGCTTCCTACTATAAAAATGCTACTAACCTGGTTTCTTTGGTGATTTCCCCTTATTTGACTGATGTTTTCTGCCCTCTCTTTGCAGTCCTCGTTGACGGTTTGCTCTTCGTTATCACCAACTGCTGGTGTTTTTGGAGGTTTTGGAAAAGAGTATCTGCAATATCTTGATATAGAGATTGGCTACATATGCAAAGCTATAGTAGATTAGAACCTTAAGGTTATGTCTGTTATGCTCGTGTTTTCTTTCTTTTTGTTATCTCAGTTTGAACTGATGGACTATTGTAATATAAACATGGTCATGGGTTAACCTTAGCTATTTTCTGTTTTGATCGTACTAGTTCTCTAAATCTTAAGGTTGAGTGGACTTATAGTAATAGTTTTATTTCCTTGTCCTATGTCTGCCATTTAGTTTTACTTTGTTAATCGAGGACGGGGCAGATAAAATAGTGAAACAAATGGATATGACAGGAAATGAAATCCAAATGTGTTTTAACATCCCGCACCTTTCAACCTGTACGTACTGAATTATTGAGACGTTATGTATAGGTGGAAGTTCTTAATTAATCAAGCTCCAATAAGAGATGCAAGGCTTTAGTTCTAAATGAGTATGTGACTTTCTATGGTGTGCGTTGACAAGTTGAAAAGGAGTACTTTATTATAGTTTGTTAAGTTATACGATTGTATAGAATAAATTGTTAAAACGAGAAGAGGAAGAAACATAATAGTGCGCAATATTTTAATAAAATTATGTCCGGTGTACCTTTGGTATAATAATAATAATAATATATGGTATTATGCAAGTATAATAATGGAATTTGCTTTCAGATGTGCTTTCGTGAGGGTCATTTAGTTAAATTCAACATTTTAAAGGGTCATGATGTACAATAAGTTAATTTTTCTCTAATATTATACATGGGATATTAATTATTTAATTATGGTATTATGATTCATGCCTGAAGGCTACTTCATATAAAATATATATAAAACATAATTTCCCTATAACATATTTATACCATAGTTATACATGGTATGTTTTAGATACAAAGCAATTTAGACAATACATATACTTCAAATATATATTTTATATGTAACAAATATTTTTATCAAAAATATACATTCCACTAACATATTTATCCCATAAATATACCATCAATATGCAAATTTTATCTTTATTTATAACAAAAATATAACGGTAAAGATCAACATTAACCGTAAATATGTCATCACTTGATAACTCTTAGATTCAAATCACTAAAGCAGCCTGATCTAATTCCCCTTCCTCCAAATAAGAGAAAACAGAAAGGATTAAAAAAAAGGTGAAAAACAATACAGTGTAAAAGGAAAAGAAATGGAGATAGACGATTTTTAATTTTTTATTTTTTATTTTTTGTGAAGAGGAACAAAAAATGAGTTATCAGTTATGTACTATTAAAGAGAAATAATATTTGTTTGAATATGCTACATTTGTTATTAAATATGCTATTATATTGAAATAATTGAAAGATAGTAATATTAATATAAAATACATTTTTTATTAGTGACCTACAATATTGTTAAAATCTCAAACGAGGAGGGAAGACGCAATTTTGGTAGACCAGACACCAATGAAGGTGCGTTAAGCAAGTCTTGAAACAGAATTTTTATATTATTAGGTTTAGGTGAGGTTGTGGATAATGTAGTATGTTTGAGTTGGTAAACGAGAGAAAAAGGTAGAAAATCCAGTGAATGATGATTGTAAATAAGCTTCCAAACTAGTTAAATTGGTACAAGTAGTAAGAACCGAGCTATGAACAATTACAGTGGAACTAAAGAAGCCAGCTCCCGAGGGGTTTTGCATGCTAATCTTCTCTGTATCGTTCTAATTTTATTGGATGTTGAGCTTTTGCAATATAAACTGTGGAACAATCTGACATGAAAATTATTTTGATAGAACAATCACAATATCCAAATGTCAATACTAACAGACATGGATCAGGCTCAAGAAAATATAAATTTGTTAAAATCACGTCATGCTTGAATTAATTAATTAATTTGTTCGAGAGAGAAGCAACTGTGTCGTACGCTAAGGTCCCTAAGCAATCACTTGGTGGAAAAGGACGAAGTCATCCTTTGAAGAAAGCGTAATATCTCACTGCTCTGGGCAAAAAGATGGGGTTGAATGCGACTCTACCATTACCAATTTCCTCCGGAACGAAAAAAAAACAACTCTGTCCGGTATCGGTAATAATTACATCTTCCTTTTTTTGAGCTCGACAATGTAATTTCTATGCTCACAGCGAGCAAAAAAATTCACTTCCCTCTTTCTCCTAAAACTGACTTCAGTTTCGTAAATGTCCTTCCTAAATTCTAACGTAAGGTGTATTGATCCGCCTAAACATTACTTACTTCACTAGGATCAATTTGGTGAAAGGGTTCTGCAAGTTTGTTGCCTTTATACTTGATAGAGCTAGTAGCATTAAGTCTATTTTCATAACTCAAAGAAGTCATTTTATCTCTAAAAATAGAATCAAATTTTAAGCAGGCACTTGCCATGTATTATAGCGTAAAAATAGCACGAGCTAGCTAGTTTTCGGATAGGTAACTGAAAGATAGCCAGCGTTTGTAAAGCCATTGAAAAATAGCCACTATTTTATTGTAACACGGAAAATTCCAGCATAATGTGCTGGAGATTGGTGCACCTGTATATGAACTTCCAACATATTATGCTGGAACTCTAACACGCAAAAAGTTCCAGCATAATATACTGGAGATTGGAGCACCTGTGTATGAACTTCCAGCATATTATACTGGAGTATTTTCCGGATTTTGAACAGTGTTTTCATTCAGATTTATCTTTACATGAAAAGTGATTAAATTTTGATTACTTTAAAATTTTAACTATTTTTCAATTATCACTTGTAAATCTGGTTATTTTCGAATTTTAGAGAAGGGCTCAACTAAACAAGACCCTTTTCTGGTTCTATGGCAACGAGCCCCAAGCTAGGTAGTCCCACACCGACCAATTGCTGAAGCTTTCCACATTTTATATTGCAAAAGCTCAACATGGAAGTTCGTCCCTTCGGGGACATCCGATAAAATTGGAACGATACAGAGAAGATTAGCATGGCCCCTGCGCAAGGATGACACGCACAAATCGAGAAATGGTCCAAATTTTTTTGCTCTCACACCAGTCCCTCTAAAACGTTCTATTCTGATATTAATGTTTTTATAAAATTTAGTTACATCTGGAACATTTATGAACATGAGCACTTAAATATATGTTACGTGGTCTTTTGTGTTTTCTCTTTGAATGTATATAAATGTTGAGCCAAATTTGAAAGAATCATTCTTTATTTAGTTTTCATTTCAGCATAGTGGTGCCTGTACTGCATCGCTTAAATGTTGATGATTACTTAGAGGAATTTGAAACACTGAGAGCTCAAATGTTGGTTATAAATCCTTAAGCTTATTTCATAAGAGGGCTTAGGGAGGAAATCAACATGTCCGGCCGTATAATTGTTTCACCTTCTACATGCTACATGACTACCATATTTCCTTAATTTTTGCATTACTGCATTGCATATGCTTTCCTTGAGCCGAAGATTTATTGAAAATAACCTCCACAAGGTAAAGCTAAGGGCCGCGTACACACTAGCTCTGTACGATATATTAGTTGGACAGGAAAAAGTGGGAAGAATTGAAGATGTTACTGAGAAATAGTTTTAACAATGTCATTATTTGGATAGTTGAGTTGCTGACAATTCCAAAAAACTTGTCATTACGCTAATTCCAGTTTGATGTCTTCTTTTGCTTAATGGAAACATTTCATTATATTCTACATGGATTTTCTAATGCTGATGCAGTGTCATTCCTTTCGTCAGATGTACTGTTTAGATTATATTATATGTCCGCTCATTCTTTTTAGTTTAAGTGGTTGGATGATCGACTATCTAAGTTAACGCTTCTATAATATACAACGGCAACTAGTTGTTTTGTTAAAATGAGTAGGAAAGACACGATTGGGGTAGTTTTTCTTCTTCTTTGATAAACAAGATTTTATACTTAGCTTCACACTCCATCTTTTCAATTTAAAGTAAAATTGCTAACTAGGTTTAAACCATAAATAAACAAAAAATAATACCCGACCTGCAATTTGACAGGAATCAAATTGAAGAAGCATTTTCTTAACACTAAAGCAATATTAACTCAAAAATATTTGTCTTTCTTTTTATTAACAACTCCATTTAGTAGATGCCCATATTTGAATTTTTTTTTTTTTGAGAAGTAAATTGATACAAATGCATCAAAAGATCTTATAGATATTCTGCAAATCACCAAAGATTAATAAGCAACAAGATCTTAATATGAAATATCTCCTGCTACAATAAAGCATACCCTTTATTATCAAATTATCATTTCAATATGTTCTCTTAAACTGTTCCAAATCCCTGAATTAAGTTTCAACAGTGGATACAAGAAAGCAGTATGGCATTTGCAAAAGTGTTTTTAACTTCTTTGATAATATAGAATTTATGTGTGTTTCTTTACTTTCATCAATTACAATCAATTTGAAATTAGAAAATTTTTTATGGTAAATTACGCCCTTTATAAGTAGCTTATTATAAAAATTGGTCAATTCATAAAATATTACTAATATTAGCCAATTAGCTATTAGTAATTAAAAAAGGTCAATTTTTGTGCTTCTTTTGAGTGAGTGTTATCAGAATAGATTGAGTACATCTTAACAAGCTTGAGTCAAAGTTTTGGGATGATTTGGTGGAGTTTTGAGGTACTTTGAATTGAAAATCCGAAGTAGAAGATGAACAAGAAAAAAATGATATGCATATCACACTGTGTATCATTTGTGTATCACATATGTATCATATTTGTATCAAATGTGTATCACATGTATATCCATGTTTACCTGTGTGTGAGATACATGCGTGATACATATGTCGCAGAAGAATTTTTTGAACTCGATTTTAACTACGGATATTGATAAAAAATCAGTCCAAATCACCTTCTATCTTCCACAAATATTCTATATTGACTCACCTATATGTTTTCAATGAATTTCAACCATACGCATTGAAAAAAGGACATTTTTTGCTTAGATTTTTAGAATTTTGTATATATATATATATATATATATATATATATATATATATATATATATATATATATATATATTGTATTTCATCACTTTATTTGCTACCTCATTCATGAAATTCATTTTCGCCTTGCATCTAATGTTGCTAATCACACTTAAAAATATGAAAGGAGATCTTTACGTGTGATTCTCGGAAAGCAAAAACATTATTTATTTGAGTTTTCAATTTTGAAAGATTTGATGCGGAAGACAAAGAACAATATTGGAGGAAAAACTCTTGCTCTTCTC
>MDKI01131910.1:0-11009 GCA_005239505.1 Nicotiana paniculata | reverse complement strand
GTTCCCCGCCCTCTCCCCCCTCCAGAAAAAAATATATTTTTAAAATATTTTTAGTTTTAGATTTTTCATCTTTCGGTTTACAGGTTCAAAATTTTACAAGTTCTAAAATTATGAGTTCGGAGGTTTATGTGTTTGGAAGTTTACGGGTTGGAAATTTCACGATTTCAAAAGTTTAGTTTGTGGGTTCGGAAGGTTGTTGGTTCGAAAGTTTATGGCTTCATGTTTATTATGTCTAAATTATTTATAAATACTCTTGAGAAATTATTTTCCTTAATTTGCATACCAAACACCCGAAAATAATTAATATTACTACTTATTTTCCACAATAAATATTTTCCAGACAAACCATTTGTTTTGTCATTTTTTGCTATTCTTGATTCATTTTGAAGAAAAACACTAGTTTGTGGTCTTCATATGTTGTCATAATTCACTTTTTAACTTCTCAACTATCCTTTCATTATTCTATATGCTACTTAGGCGCGGAGCTAAAGGGAAATTTATGTTCGCCCAATCGAATACTTTCTTTGTCTACTTTTGGTTGTTTACTATATTAAAAATTACATTTTCACTTTTACTTGTCAAATTTAACAAATTAAGAGAATATCATTTTGTTTTATCATTATCATTAACTACTCATTTCACAAGTTATTTCCAAGCCTTCTCAAAATACTATCATTATTATGAGTATCAAAGTAAAATAGGAATTTTATTTAGAATTTTTATTGAAGAGAGGCGTGTAAAATTCAATGTGCACAAGTAAAAGTGAACAGAGAGAATAACTTTGATTCAAACCTTTTTTTTATTTTAATAAATTTATTAATATGTAAAAAATTAGTAAGTATGAACCTAGTAGTTTAAATGGACTAAAATTCCGAAATCATAAGCTTTAGAAATTCTGGCTCTGGCTGATCTAGTGCTACTTGGTGTAACGACCCGATCAGTCGTTTTGACATTTAGTACTCAATTCGGTGGTTTAAGACTTTGAGTAGCTTCACATTATGTATTAGGACTTCGGTGTATGGTTGGTTTAAGTTTTCAAGCGGTTCGAGAGTGATTTGGAAGAATGATTCTCGTTTTAAAAGCTTTAATTTGGAAGAGCTTACCAAGGTTTGACTTCGGGTAAACGGACTCGGAATTGGGCTTTAACTATTTCAATATGTTTCTATGATGATTTTGGAAATATCCACAAAGTTTGGTTAAATTCCGATGAATTTTGGATAAGTTTGGGTTGTATGGTGATTGCTTTCGGTTGAGACGTCGATTTGAGCATAAAAGGTTACAATATTGAGCAAACGTCATTAATTCGTTCTTCGACTAAACCATTATATCTGTATCGTAATTTTGGAACCATAGCAGCTGGAATCATCAAGTTTCGACATCGTATGAGGAATTTATGGTCATTTTACTAAGAATTGGTTGCTAGATTTTTTAGATTAATTACGAAATTACCACTGAATTCGTATTTAAAAATTTGTACTATTTTTAAATATTGAAACCAACATATCTCCTTCATTATAAGGTCAAATAGAGTGATTCAAAATCCTAACTTGATTGAAATTTTACAAGGAATCTATCGGAGGCATCAAAAGTGAGTTTTGAGATCATTTGGCACAAGAAACGAGGAAAAATAGTTGGGCAGAAGCATATAATATCGAGGTTCTGTTCATTTTGTTATATTTTGAGTTAGGGAGCTTGAATTTGGGCGATTTTGGAGGAGATTTCACCACATGGATTGAGGTAAGTGTTCTATACTCGGTTTTGGTTATATTTCATGAATCCATTTTCATTTTTAGCATTTGATTGATGATTTCAAAGTGAAATTTGGGAGGTTTTCTCTAAAATTTCGTAAAGTGAATTTTTGAATTTTGAACATCGATTCTGAGTCAGATTTGAGTGAAACTAGTATGGTTAGACTCTTAAATAAATGTGTTGTCAGAATTTATGAGTTTCGTCGGATTTCAAAGTGCAAGCATGTATTTGACTTTATTGACTTTGGGTAGTTGATTAAAGCTTCCACCTTTATCGATTGGCTTTGTTTCCTTCGGTATTATTTGATGTTTTGAGTTTCTTTTGGCTAGTTTTGAGTCGTTCGAAGGTCGGTACACACTGGATGACATTTCAAGAGTATTGTTTGGCTTGCTTGGTATTGGATTCGGCTTGTTTGAGGTAAGTAACACTTCTAAACTTGGTGCTGAGGGTATGAATCATTGAATACACGTGTTATGTATTTGGTGTTGAGGTGACGCACATGCTAGGCGACGGGCGTGTGGACGTACACCGTGTGAATTATGACTCTGTCGATTCTGTGGTATTGTGTAGCTATCAAATCTTGTTTTTATCCATGAAATTCCTATGTGTTAGAGTAATTGAACTGTGATCCATATCAGAAATCATGTTTAGGCTATATACTAATTCTGTTAGGACCCACTGAGGTCATTTCTGTTGTTTAGTAAGCTGCATAAATTGCAATTACATACTCAGTCATATTTATACATTTGCATATCATATCTAGGTCTCTGTAATCAGTTGTTGTCACATCATGTTATCATTGTTTGGGTTGAATGGCATGAGTTTTGTGAGCCCGAGTGACTGGAGAGATTGATGACTAAGTCAGGCCGATGACTTGATTGTGAGTGATATTTATGGGATCGGGTTGCACGCCGCAGCAGGACTTATTGATTCATGTCATGATTGGCGTATATTAGCGCTTGGGCAGGATCCGCCCCTCCGGAGTCTGACATACCAGCAGTGAGCCCAGGTACCAATAAGTGCGAATGCCGAGTGCGAGTACTGCGTGATTGAGAGTGTTGAGTGATTGAGAGTACTGAGTGATTGAGCATGTTGTGTGAGGTTGAATACTCTAAGAGAATGAGTATATGGCTTTATCACTGTGTTGAATTACAGTTGCATACTTGGCATGTAGGCATAAAGATGCATTTTCTCATGTTGTACGATATTGTGACATTCATGATGTCACATGCACTTTGACATGTAGGCATAGAGACATACTTTCCTCATGCTATCTGATAATGAAACTTCTTGTTTGTTGTTTAAGGTTTTTTGGAAAAAATAACAATTTTCTGATATACTCATATTTTGTGATTTCAATGAATGATTTGGGTTTTACTGTTATACCTGAAAAGCATGCCTATTTTCTAATTGTGTCTTTGAGTTATTTCTTGTATTGCTTTTATCTTATTATTACGAGTTGCTCTTAGCTATTGATGTTGGATTCTGACCATTGTCCAAGCTCGTCACTACTTTCAACCTAAGGTTAGGTTTGTCACTTATTGAGTCATGAGATCGGTTGTACTCATATAACACTACTGCACCTTGTGTACAGATTTTGGAGCTGATATTGATGTGTATGGCGGGATCTGGCTTTGATGATGAACCTGCATTCTCCTTGTAGTTGCCTCTCTTTCTTGGTAGTTTTAGATTTATAAATTTGTTCATATAAATTTGAACAGATGATGCATTTATTTCATACTAACTTTATAAACTCTAAGTCTTATAAGCTCATGATTTGTACTACCAATCATTGGGATTTCTATATAAATGTTCAGTTATTTCATCACTTATCTTTTCAGTAAATCTCATTTGAATTGGATTACTGTTAATTGGCTTACCTAGTGGGCTGGGTTAGGTGCCATCACGACTAGTTGTATTTTAGATCGTGACAAGTTGGTATCAGAGCTCTAGGTTCATGAGTTTTACGAGTCATGAGCAAGTGTCTAGTAGAGTCTTGCGAAGGAGTTCAGACTCAGGAAGATTCACTGATTGCGTGGTAGTTGTGGCTGTGAAAGTGTATAGAGAGATATTAGTTTGAGGCTAAATAGGTGGTTATCACCTGGATGATAATCTACGTATATGTGATCCTTATGATATTTTGAGGATGCTTTCTTTTCTACCACTGGGTATAGGTGTTGCAATTTGAGTTTGGATTGGTTGAGAAAGTTGACATGATCATTGCGAGGATGAACGCGAGCTTAGCAGATGATTTGAGGTATTATATAGTTTGTGTTACATGAGCTTATAAAGGATTTAGTTGAATCATATTGCGGCATTATGATAGAAACAAAGTACGGTCATTGTGAGTTATCGAGTGTTTTGATCTATTGGCTTTGAGCCAAGTGGGGGGGGGGGGTCTGTTATCGACAATTTGATTGCATGGTTACGTGTTGTATTGGTTTCGATCTGAGGCATACTTGTGGATTAATTACAATTTGCAGAGGCTGGTTTTGGGGATGACTTAAGCAAGGAAATTTCTGGATGCATGGTTTATTATACTTTATGGGTATATGGAAATCATGGAATGATTGATTTGTTCTTCATGAAGGATGTAATGTACATGGCGTAGAATTTGCTCGGCTGCATTAAAGTGGGGTAGTTTCTTTAGGTGTTGTCGTGTTAATAGGGAGCATGTCGTTCGGCTTGTTTGGGCGGTGCAATTAAGATTTGAGCAGAGTGGATGAAATTCGAGAAAGTTCTAATGGATTCAAGATTTATATGTAGCAATTGAGAATTTTTCATACTTGTATATGGCTAGAATATGACATTTGCATCAGATGGCTTTGGCACTTGCAGTATTTCTGTATCACTATAGATTCTACATTTCGGTATCGGGAAGGTCAAAGGTATAATTTTTAATTCACATAAGGTCTCTTCAGAGTGGGGGACTAGATTGTAGTACTTCGGGGGCGCTAAGAGGGAATACAACGGCTTATGGGCCTTGGGAAGGTATGCTTTTACGCTAGGATCTCTTGTCGTGAGCTTTGGGCAAGGATCTTGGTGTTCTATTAAGGAGAAGTGGAAACTTGAGGGTAATTCTGAAGGAACTCAGCGAAATAGGATATCCTGGTAGTAAGTTGGATCAACACAATAACATATATGATCGATTCTTTGGATACTTATGGTGTGGTGAGTCCCTACAAGTGTTTTGTGGCAATAATCTTGGGTTTGGCGACCTGCATGGCTTCATTGAGTTGTAGAGATTCATTTTTGATCGCTTGATTACGAGCAAATGGGTTTTGAAGAGTTCTCGATGGTTTCTATCACAGTTGGAGATTGATATTTCCTATTGGCATGCGGAGCATGTTGCGTATTGTGATTTTCTCGTGGATGGGATCAAATGAAGGTTTCTGCCTGATAGGATATTTATTTTGCTGGTGACTCAACATTGATTATGACATTCTCGTCCTTTTTATATAATGGCATGATAGGTATGGTGCCTCATGTGGTATTGAGATTTGCATGTACAAGGTGGCAGTTTAGTTTTGAAGGGAAGTTCAATAATTCTTAGACATCATGGACGGTTTTAGGTGATTAGATGAATTTTATTACTACTTGGTATTGCTTGACAAGGGTGCATATTTCAAAAGGCGCACTATGTTTAGATTTACGGATGCTTCATTAGTATTGCGGTACTTGCCTAGTTGATCAACTGCTGGTGTTCCGATTTTGCTATGTGGCATGGAAGGGATATAGAAAGTATTTCTCGTGGGGATGATTATGTATAAGATATATGTTAGTAATTCTAGTGGTTGAGTTGAGATCAAATATGGTGATTCATGTGTTCTATGGTTTTGGAGATTGGGAGTCCTCAGAAGCATATTGTTTCAGGGTTGCGGACTGTGAAAATATGGCCAAAGTTAGTTAGATGGTAGTACATGCTATGGTTAGGTCATTGTGGATGTTTGTGGGGCCATTTATCCACTTAGGGATGACCGGAGTTGATTTGAGAGCCCACTGGTAGGCCCAACGAGGATGTGTATTCGACACCGGATCAGATTTATTGACTCAACATCGTTATTGCTGAAAGATGTGTCATTCAGTTAGAGTTGAGCCCATTCGTTTTCAGATATGTTCTATGTGTTACTCTCTATAATACGAGGGGTTGTGATTAGTTAGTTATGTGTACACATGCTGCGGTTCCGTTTGGGACTTATAGAGGAATTCAAGCGAGATGGTGATTGGGGTGTGGAATGGTTTATTGCGCCTTGGTTATGGTCTTTTCGGGCTGTGGTATATTGTGTTATTTGCTTCTCCATGGTTATGGACATGCACTCCGTGTACTTGATGTCGAATTGTGTGTGGTTGTTGACTTTGAGAATTGTGACTTGAGGTATATCATAGGACTTTGTAAGATGAAGAACAACCAAATACTGGAATTGGAGTTGAATCAATGGGTGTTGGATGATCAACCTAGGCTTTTTCTTTTTTTTTTTATCCTCTACGTCTCATGACCATTTTTTCCAGGGGAGGACTTTCTTGATCGCCTCATTCTTCAACCATGGGTTAAGATGTGGCTAAAGTCTCTCTGATGGTAGCGTATATTACGCTCGAGGTCCCTCGAGCCTCCTCTTGTACCAAGGTCTATATTCCGTTCTAGGAATAAGGTCAATCTCTTTTCCGGTATGTGGAGTTTTCTTTCGTTGTTACGACAGGCTGAGAGCAGTGTCTGCTCCCTTGTATTTGGGGGAGTTGGAAGGCCGTTCCGCTCTACGGGACTTTCTTTATTCTTTTTTCGTTAAAACAAATACAACTGAAGTTTGGATGAGGTCATTGGACCTAGAATGGGTGCTATCGGAATTTGCGTTATATTTGGAAGGATAATGTTACTATTCGGCCTAGAAATTGGTTACGGTTATTGTCGAAGGAGGGAAAGCTCCATGACTTGTTGATCTGGTGAGTGGTTATGAGTTTCTGCGTGTCTCATTCATCATTGATAGTGTACGAAGGTTAGAATAGGGTTTTAATTGACATGAGTTTTGTTAGCGTTACCGGGTCTGCTTTTGAGTCGCTACTGTGATCGGAAATTTATTGCTACAAGTATACGAATTGTGTGGTGTATCATGTGATTACATCTTGGATTATGGTTATGGATTGATACAATTTGTTCAGAGTTATAAGGTGCATAGATGCAAGAATCAGGTCATATAATGAGTTCCGGATGTTGGGGATTTGGGTTTTGCGGTTTTCGGACAAAGGTTGAAATAAGGATCCTCTATTAGGTGGTGGTGTCGGTCTAATATGGATTGGTTGAAATGGTATCACCCATTCTTATGTGTATGGTGAGGGTATATGGCTATTTGATGGCTTTGAAATGACCCTTGGCACGTTCGAGGATGAACATGTGTTTAAGAGGGGGAACGTAACGACCTGACCAGTCATTTTAAGCTTTAGCGTTCTATTCGGTGGTTTGATAATTTGAGTAGCTTCATATTATGTGTTATGACTTGCATGTCTGGTTGGTTTTAGTTTTTGAGCGATTCGGGATTAATTTGAAAGAATGAATCTCGTTTTAGAAGCTTTAAGTTGGAAGAGCTTACCAAGGTTTGATTTTGGGTAAATGGACTCGAATTGGGTTTTAATTATTCCAATAGGTTTGTATGATGATTTTAGACATATCCACAAAGTTTGGTTAAATTCCGATGAATTTTAGATAAGTTTGGGTTGTATGGTGATTACTTTCAGTTTCGACGTCGATTGAGCTAAATGTTACTTGTCACGACCCGAAATTCCTACCTTTGGGACCGTGATGGCACCTAACATTTCACTTGATAGGCAAGCCAAAATTAGAGTAATTCCTTTACTAATTCTTAAACACTTTAAACAAATTAATGAATTAGACAACATGAAACTAAAATGAAGTACGAAATAGCATAATAATCCAATATCTAGTACAATGCGGATCTGGAGTCACGAGTAGACGAGCTTCTAGAGTCTCCAAATAAATACAATTGTTTCAAACGAAAAGAACAGTAAATAGGGAAAGTGGAAGGGACTTCAAGGTCTACGAACACCAGCAGATCTACCTCGAGTCTCCAAATGATAATCCGATTTGATGCACCTCACATGTAGCTGGGACTAATACCAAAATTTGTACAAGAAGTGCAGAGTGTAGTATGAGTACAACCGACCCAATGTACTCCGTAAGTATCGAGCCTAACCTCAATGAGGTAGTGACGAGGATATACCAGAACACCCACGTAAAGAAACCCACGTAGACGGAAATATATGAATAACATAACAATAATTAAAGATTTAACATGTATTGTTTGGAGGGGACATGTGAAAAGGGGTACAAAATACGGTGACTACAACAGAGAATAACAACACGAAACAGTAAATAAACCTTCAGCCAATGAGAAAGATAGAAATAATGAATATAAACTGCAAGGCATCATGATATCGCCCAAACTCACACCACAAATATAGATAGTGAGGCGGTCGAAGCAATAATAAAAATCCAACACAAGTTAGGGTCGAATAAACAAGGAGTTAGATTTTGGATTAGGTATACACATAGTGTGAATCTATGATGTGCCCTAAATTACACATCCGCATTTTTAATTTTTGTTTCTACTTCTAATTTTACTTTATTGATTGTAATAGTAAATCTAAGAGACAATATTTTTGGTTTTGGATGTTTTTCAAAGTATGAAAGATCTAGGGTTGCGACTTCCGCCTAGTTGGTTACCTAACGGGTTTAGAGATTTAGGGCATGTTTGGTTGATCGGGATAAAATATAGAAATCACACATAATTACTCACTCTATACCTCTCGGTAGTTTGAGTGATTTTCCCGATTTGGATTTCTCAAGCCCAATAGGGTATTTCACAAGGCAAGTGATAAATGCTCTAGTCGGGTCTTACTATCTCTAGTTTCGACCCTGTAATTGAGGCTATCAATTTCTCGAGTTCACCTCAATTCCTAGTTAGCCAAGTTTTCCTAGACCTAGTCTCTCTTTCTCAAGTAGAAACTAGGTCAATTAGGCATGAATCAATGTTTGCAACCATCAATTCTCAAAATCAAGCAAGAACTAGGCTAAATATCATATACCCAATCACAAAATAAGCCCTAAATCAATAACCCATTAAGTACCCATACTAGGGTTGGGTCACAACCCTAGCTAAGGGTTTAGCTACTCATGGAAAATGAAGAATCAAAGAAGAAACTAAGATAGAATTCATAATACTTGATTGAGGAAAGAAAATCTATTGTTTACAAGTTAATCTAGTACAATGTTACCCAAAACTGTAAATAAAAACGGCTCAGGTGCTCCCAACATACACAACTTAATCAAAAAATGATAAAAAGTTTTATTTATACTAAGCTAAAAATATCTGACAAAATATTCCCTGCGGAGGTTGTGCGGCCGCACAATTCTATATGTGGTCCGCATGTTAGGATTGACTAGTAAATTGGGCTTTCTGCGGTCGCATAAAACAAGGATGCGGCCGCACTTTATTTAATTATGCGGACCGCACATTTCTGAGTGCGGTCGCACACTTGAACTTGAAATGGAGTTGTCCTTCATTATGTGGACCGCACATTTATGAGTGCGTCCACACTTTGGCCTCCTGTGGCCACACAATAATAGTGCGTCCGCACATCTTCATTCTTCCAAAAACATGGATCTTTGATTCTGTTCTTTTGCGGGGCTGCACAATTATGAGTGCGACCGCACTTGGCATCCCGCGGCCCCACAATAATAGTGCGGTCCACACATCTTCAAGCTTCCCTAATACATGGTCTCTGAATCTCTTCTTCTGTGGGCGCACAATAATTGTGTGGTCCACATCTCTAAAGGAAATCCATAAGTGCATTTTCAGAGTTTGCGGCCACACACAGTATTGTGCGGTCCGCATTGTAGGCCTTTTTTCCTTGTTTTGGTCCTTGTCCAATTTTTACTCCTTTTTGAGTTGATTTTCACTTCTTTGGCTCGTTTCCCAACATTCCTGCAAGAAATCACATTTCATTAGTTCTCAGGAATACCTTTAAGCATGAGATAAAACGCAAGTAAAAGAGAGAAAATAAGCAGTCAAAATCCCTACTTATCAACTCTCCTAAACTTAAGATTTCTTGTCCTCAAGAAATTAAGGAAATTCCCACCTCCACTAGAAAAAGGGATATTTCAGCTAGCCTAAGTTGAGTCAAACACAAATCAATTGGGACCAACAATTACCCGCACACTCATGAACCATTAACAAGCCTATGATTTGAATGTTGAAGCACAAATGGCTCTAATGTGACGCTTGAGAATCAAGGATTGACTTTGTTCATCAAGGAAGCTCACACTTTCATGCAAGTTGTTGTGGATCCCAAACTCCTCCTCATATACTCTTCGGAAGCTCATCCCACTCACGAATGAAGAATTCAATACAATGACTCGAGAAAGATTCATTTATCACTCTCAAAAGAATGTCACAAGCTGGGCTCTAAGTACCATATGCTTGCCCCTCATGTAGATCACCACTAATGTAAGCTTGCTCGACTTGAAATCACATAGGGATTTTTCAACATGCAATGAAGGCTTTTGGGATAAGGAGGGAAATATTGGATTGGAATCGGTTCATCTTTCCTTTAGCACTTCATATTATCTTGTTGGATCTTACTTTGCCGACTCTTTGAATCATTTTCTTTTCCCTTAGGGGGATTAGAAAGACTTTAGATCGCTCTTTCTTTGTCATGCTATTCACAATCTCTTTCTTTGCTTTCTCCATGCATTGCACTTTTGCTTTATCTTGCATTTTTTTCAACCGTTTCACATTATTCACTTTTTTTATGTTTTTCTTTGTTCTTCCTTTATTTTTTTTGCCTTTCCTATTCTTCATTTCTTTTCTCTTTTTTTTCCTTGAAACCATCTTTAAAATCCTTGTATCTCCCCCAGACTTAGATTTTTGCCATTTGAATCACATGAGTGCTAAAGGAAAGTCGGGTGCCAAGAGAGAGTCACTATAAAACGGTTAAAGACTTGTAATGTGGTTATCGAATAAAAATGCTTTAGGCTCAAAAGGGTTTACTAAGGATGCTATCATTGGTGGGCCATGGGAAATTTTAAAACGGGCCAGGGAGAGCCTACAATCACTTCTCAATGCAAAGCTAACTTAGAATTTCGCCTAGAAACACATTCGGGGCAAGTTCTAGACCATTCACACAGGTACGTGATGTGTGGCTAGAATTCGTGATTTTAAGCATTATATACCTCGCATTTTATGTGCTTT
>ML311632.1:0-25562 GCA_005239505.1 Nicotiana paniculata | reverse complement strand
TAATGCGCATAAAATGTAAGGTATATCCCATGTTAAACTATGCAATTTAGTCTCGCATCAGTGCCGTCCAGCATTTTAGTGTTTTTATTGTATAACGTAGCAAATAAATGCGCTATACCTGCATTTACTTTTTTTTCAGGGGTATAGCGCCCAAAAACTGGATGCTATACCTTAACGACAAAAGTTACTGTTAAGGTATAGCGCCCAGTTATTGAGCGTTATATATAGATATGTTCTCTTTTTTTTTTACATTTATTTATGTTCTTTGTGTCTAAAACAATAATATTTTGGTTCCGGACTCGGTTTAACAGAGGTTGGCAGAGGGACTATCGCTGGCGGTGTCTCATCGGCATGTGACTGTCAGCGGCGTGGGTGAGGTTTGGCAGAAAGAATGGGCGTGGTTTGTCTTTCGTAGAGAGATTGGGCGTGAGGTTTGAGAGAGATGCTTACTATTTGTCTTAATATTTTTATTTAATTAGTAGTACTATTACATAAAAATTACAAGTAAAAAAAATAGAATGTAATTAATATTGGGTTTCGGCGGGTTTCACGAAAATTCAGGAGGGAAAACAATTAAGAGGGATTAATAACCGTCCCCATTGATTTTTTTTCCCAGATCCGTGCAATAGAGCCGTCTGTAGGAATGGTTAAAAGAAACGTTGCAAAAAAAAAAAAATTAGCTACTGGAACGGTGTCACGACCCAATTTCCCTCTGTTAGGTTTCGTGACGGCACCTAGTCTTAAGGACTAGGTAAGCCTAATATTAAATGAACATGAAATATAATATTAAAACTTTTAAATGCTTTTGAAATAAATCTCTATACATTGCACATTTTTCCAAAACCCGGCGAGTACAAGCCATAAGCTTTAAAGAATTTATACTAAGATTCTTAATTAACACTATTCGAAAATAAGTACAACAGTGTATATACAAAATGTAAGACGGTGACTCTGAAACCGCGAACGCTGAAGCAGTTTTACCTTGAGTCTCCACAACAGCAATCGCGCTGCTAATAACCAATTAATTGGCTATGCGTAACCTAGAATCTGCACAAAATGCGCAGAAGAGTAGTATGAGCACACAACAGCGGTGCCCAGTAAGTATCAAGACTAACATCGGTGAAGTAGTGACGAGGACTAGTCAAGACAGCCTCTGGTCTAATAAGTTAAACAGGCATAAATATAAAAAATGACAGAATATGACATCTATCTAATGACTACACAAGATAGTAAATAACAGAACAACTATAGTGCGGAAGGAAATACAGCAAACAACAACGGAACAACATAATAATACACAGAAGGATGGACAGAAATACAAGCCAAAACCGGAAACCACAACACAATAAGAACACCAGTAACTCAATACTCCATTAGTTTTTCCACATCAGGCCTTAGTCAACAACCCAATAAATTGGTCAAATCTTCGAGTGAAACCTTTCCCTCGCAAGGTTATATTGAAAGCTTTTTGTGATGACCCAAAAGGGTCATCTTGTGTAATTTAGCAGAAACTGTGTTCCGAGGCCCTGAAAGCCTTCGTTAATCTCACCTCAATGTGCATGCACAGCCCGAGTGCGTAGCCGGGAAGTTTTTTTTGTGGAAATGTGTTGAACTGTTATATTTATGATAATTAATGGAATAAAGTTGACTTTGGTCAACATTTTTAGTAAACGGACTCGGAACCGTGATTTGGCGGTCCTGGAGGATCCGTAGGAAAATATGGGACCTGGACGTATGCCCGGAATCAAATTCCGAGGTCCCAAGCCCGAGAAATGAATTTTTTAAAGAAAATTATTTTCTGAAAATAAGAAAGACTTTTGAAAGTGAACTTTGATGTGAAATATGGGTTACCGGGCTCGTATTATGGTTCCGGAGCCCGGAACAGGTTTATTATATGTTATGTGAATTATCTGTGAAATTTGGTGCAAAACGGACTTGATACGACGTGATTCGGATTAAAATTGGAAAAGTTAAGCTTTATGAAGTTCTTGAGAATATTTATGAGTTTTAAGGTTTAATTCCTTGTTCTTGATGATATTTTGATGATTTAAAAGCTTGAACAAGTCCGTAGGATATTTTGGGAGTCGTGTGTGTTTTTGGTTTTGAGCCCCGAGGGCTCGGGTGAGTCTCGGGTAGCTAACGGGGTGAGAAAACTTAGGGAAAATCTGGCTTTTTGTTAGTTTTCTGGTGTCAGGCCTTTTCTTCAGTGTGATCG
Organism: Nicotiana paniculata; assembly: GCA_005239505.1. Classification (NCBI taxonomy): domain Eukaryota; kingdom Viridiplantae; phylum Streptophyta; class Magnoliopsida; order Solanales; family Solanaceae; genus Nicotiana; species Nicotiana paniculata. The sequence goes on along the minus strand of ML311632.1, from coordinate 23,347 downwards.
CAGATACATCTACGCGATCGCACAGCATTAGGTTGGTAGGGGTCCCAGGTATTCTATGCGATCGTAATGCCAGCTCCGCGATCGCATAGGGTGTTAGGCGAGTCAGGGGTCTGGAGTAATTTGGTCAGTGCGGTCACGTGGGGGGGGGGTGCTGCGATCGCACAGGGTGGGAGCCTTAGGTTCTGTGATCGCGTAAGTCTTCCTGCGATCGCGTAGAGTATCATCCGGTCCTCTTCTGCGATCGCAATTGTTCTTCTGCGATCGTAGAGCACAAACCCGTTCAGTGATTTTTAAATACCAAAACAGAACCTTATACGGGATTCTTCCCATTTTCCACTTCTCTTTTCTTCCCCAAGCCTCCATAATGGAGAATCAAGCTCCCCAACCTCCATAACTCCATAGGTAAGTGCTCTTGACCTCGTTTTCTCTTAATTTCGTCAACTAATCACTAGATTCTAGGCCTAAAAATATGAAAATTAAGGTAGAAATTGGGGTTGTTGGGTAGGGTAGGTTTTTGGGAAATTTGGGTGATTCAACCTCAATTTGGGGTCGAATCTTTAAACAAATCATATGTTCTAACTAGTGGGGTTATGGGTGATTGATTTTTTGTCCGAGCCTCGTGTTTGGACCAAGCAGGCCCGGGGTCGAATTTTGATATTTTTGGAAGAATGCTTGGAAATGGGTAGTTAGGCTATGGAATTGATTTATTGAGTCGTTATTGATATACTTGAGTTAATTATGTCTAGATAATACCCTTCCGGAGTTAAATCCTAAAGGAAAGGCGGTGTTAGAGGGTTGATCGCTATATTTTGGATCCGAGGTAAGTGTCTTGCCTAATTTTGGTGAGGGAATAGGTATCGCATGCTATGTGCTAGGTTTTTATCATGTCCAATACATAGGTGAGGTGACGAGTGCCTGTACATTGTGTGTCAAGCATGCCCTTGAGTCCAATTTTGATGAATTTCTTGTCCTTACTCCCGTATCCTTTGTATTATGAATTTATCTCTACTTGGAAGTTGATTGCTGTTGAAACTCTTCATTGATGAACTCGTGATGTAATGGTCCTATTGATGACCCAACTGTAGAAGACATGCTTGAAAAGGTTGGTTATAGCTGAGACCCTTGCCGGGCGATTTGTTGTGATAATGACTGATATTTTTCCCTTGCCGGGCGATCATGATTTATGATTCCACTATGCCGTATTCCTTGCCATTTTTGATAATTGTCATTGCATAGTAAGGAAGAGAGTAAAAGCACGAAGGGTGATGCCGTGCCATGATTTACATTGATTACATCATACATTGCATAGTGAGGAAGAGAGTAAAAGCACGAAGGGTGATGCCGTGCCATGATTTACATTGATTACATCATACATTGCATAGTGAAGAAGAAAATAAAAGCACGAAGGGTAATATCGTGCCATGATTTACATTGATTACATCATACATTGCATAGTGAGGAAGAGAGTAAAAGCACGAAGGGTGATGCCGTGCCATGATTTACATTGATTACATCATACATTGCATAGTGACGAAGAGAGTAAAATCACAAAGGGTGATGTTGTGCCATGACTTATATTTAAAATCACGAAGGTTGATGTCGTGCCATGATTTACATTGATTAAATCATACATTTCATAGTGAGGAAGAGAGTAAAAGCACGAAGGGTGATGTCGTGCCATGACTTATATTTAAAAGCACGAAGGTTGATGCCGTGCCATGATTTACATTGATTACATCATACATTGCATAGTGAGGAAGAGAGTAAAAGCACGAAGGGTGATGTCGTGCCATGACTTATATTTAAAAGCACGAAGGTTGATGCCGTGCCATGATTTACATTGATTACATCATACATTGCATAGTGAGGAAGAGAGTAAAAGCACGAAGGGTGATGTCGTGCCATGATTTACATTGATTACATCATACATTGCATAGTGAGGAAGAGAGTAAAAGCACGAAGGGTGATGTCGTGCCATGACTACATTACCATACATGATACATTGCATTGTGAGGAAGAGAGTAAAACCACGAAGGGTGATGCCGTGCCGTTTATTACATTCTGACATTGTATTTGTTGTTTCATTAGCATGTTTCTGATAAATTGCCTTTTTGTCTGTTCCTATATTCCCCTACGTAATTGTTTATCTCTTGCCTTGCTGTTCCACGATATATGTTGTAGAATAGAACAGGTTAACGTATGTTTTCAAGTCTAGCCTCATCACTACTTCGGCCGAGGTTAGGCTCAGCACTTACTCAGTACATGGGGTCGGTTGCACTGATGCTACACTACACATCTTATTAATTTGCAGATCCCGCACCCGTACCCAGTGGACAGCGTTGAGGGAGTCTCCTTCAGTTCACCTTAGAGGCTTCAACGTATACCCACTAGCGTTCGTGGGCCTTGGCGTCTCTCTTATCCCTAGTTGTTTTTCTTCTAGTTTTTCAGGGACAGTCATGTATTTCTTTTCAGACTTTACATTTGGCACTCCTATAGACAGTTCGTGAGTTTGTGACTCCAGGTTTTGGGAAATTATTACGACGTTGTATTATGTTGTCTTTACTTAGCTTTAAACCTTATTTATTTCCGCTAGTAAGTTGTGAACTGTTTTTAGCTTATTCTGAAAAGTTGAGATTTTTATGTTATTTTAGCTATATACGTTGGCTTGTCTAGCGGGTTCAACGTTAGACGCCATCACGGCCCGATGGTGGGATTTCGGGGCGTGACAAGTTGGTATCAGAGCTCTAGGTTGCTTTGGTCTCACAACTCACAGACAAACTTGGTAGAGTCTGAGGGATCGGTACGGAGACGTCTGTATTTATCCCCCAGAGGCTACAAAGTTAGGAATAACTCCACATTTCTTCATTTCCATCGTGCGAATTTATTCTATCATTGATGATTGAACTTGCCTACTCTTGTCCTCTCACTAATCTCGTCAACACGCGAAGCATCTACAACCAAACCAGAGATGAAGCACCAGGGACAACTACGATCAAGGGAAGAGACAAAAGCAGAGCGCAGTCTAAAACTCGAACATCAGCACTTATTGTGCAGTCTCAAATAGATCTAGATGCGGAGGTTCTAGCTCGGTCAACATGTGTTAGACTAGTTCAGACTCCGGAAGGATTTATATCTACTCCATGGTTGCAGGATGCACTAGTCCGTTTATTGAGGTTGGACAAGTTACCAAACAAATTCCACTCCATTTCAGTGGTATATCTTTTGAAGACCCAGATGATCTTCTTGACCGCTTCCGTGAAGGATTGCACACCGTGGGGATAAGTGTAAAGCAACAGGGTTGATTTATATGAGCTGTGAAGTTTAGCATCATGGATTATCAGGTATTGTGACCTATGACTTCGTGCCACGTGGGGGAAGTCCACTGTCAAGGAATAGATTGCGAGGCCGCGTGCCATATCGATTTTGATTTGGAATGTATGAGGCCGGGAATTTTTGCAAGAGATAAATCTGGGAATTTCGGACGAACTCAGGACAGGTTAATACTTTATGTCGGCTGGTGGTAGAAATTGCCCTAGACTTGGGAGAGTCATACTTCATCAGAGCACTCAGGCTACGTGCCCCATTGCAACTACAACTCAACTACATGAAAACCTAGGGAAAAAGGAGTCGGAATGTCGAGAGTGGAGGTTAGATTCCTAGAGGTGGAGACCCAGTCTGTTGATATGTTTTCTATGGTATGGACGAGGTCGTTATATTAAATGATTGCACTAAAAGAACAATCTCTAATTATTATAAAGTAATAATTTTCTGAACTTAATTCGGTTATGCTTATCTAATAAAATTCTTCTAATATGCTCCTCTTTCGGTTAAGCTTAGTAACTCAAAAATCTACTTATGTGAATACTTGTATTGAGAAATTCTGTGGGGTTAACTGTGTTTACCGTTACGTGTTGAAATTCTGCTTAACAAAAAATATTTAAATGAAGGAAATGGAATGTTTCGAGTGGCACGATATGCATATTACTTGTGATTATCCTCGCGTGTTGAAATGATTTGGTATATTTAGACCGGACCTCGAGCCGCGGTGGAAGTAATGTAAGGATTAGATCCTTGTGATGGAATTCTTGTGTTTAAATTCTCCCTTGTGAATTAAATTTTGTTTCTTTTTACTATAAGTACTGGTAGGAAGTCATGCTTGTTAAAGACTTATGTATAAAAGTAGGAGTAATAATAATGACATTAATTAATAAATAAATAAATAAACTAATTAACCATCTGTGCGTAACTGCTAAATTTGTGCTATAATTATGGAGCCTTAACTTACAAGGTAGGTGTCGCTCCAGGTGGCGTTAGATGAGGCACGTTATCTTGGGTAATTATGAGGTCTTCATGCAACGTATCTCGATATCAGTATTGTGAAAGAATTGGAGGAGCAGTTACACGATTCGTTGGGTAAAGGCTTCATTAGGCCTAGTGTTTCTCCTTGGGGTGCTCCAGTATTGTTTGTCAAGAAGAAAGATGGCTCGATGAGGATGTGTATTGGCTACCGGCAGTTGAATAAGGTTACTATTACGAACAAGTATCTTTTGCCGAGGATTGATGGTTTATTCGACCAACTTTAGGGTGCTTCAGTGCTTTCCAAGATTGAATTGAGATCTGGTTACCATCAGCTGAGGATTAGGGAATCTGATGTCCCTAAGACAGCCTTCCGCACTCGTTATGGGCATTATGAGTTCTTGGTGGTGTCATTTGGATTGACATTAACCCCAGCTGCTTTTATGGAGCTGATGAACCGAGTGTTCATGCCTTATTTGGACTCGTTCATTATTGTTTTCATTGGTGATATTTTGATATACTCTCGCAGCCGAGAGGGGCATGAGCAGCACGGTAGAGTTGTTCTTCAGACTCTGAAGGATAGTCATCTTTATGCAAAGTTTTTGAAGTGTGAATTCTGGTTGAGTTCAGTTGCGTTCCTGGGTCATGTCATGTCAGAAGAGGGTATTCAGGTTGACTCGAAGGAGATTGAGGCAGTCAAGAACTAGCCTAGACCAGCATCAGCTACAGAGATTCGGAGTTTCTTGAGATTAGCAGGCTATTATCGTCGGTTCGTGGAGGGGTTCTCATCTATTGCAGCCCCGATGATTCAGGTTGACCCAGAAAGGTGCCCAGTTCAGATGGTTGGACGAGTGTGAGATGAGATTTCATAGGCTCAAGACAGCTCTGACTACGGCACCGGTATTAGTTTTGCCCATAGGTTCAGGGTCTTATAAAGTCTATTGCGATGCTTCCCGTATTGGGCTTGGTGCAGTATTGATGCAAGATGGAAAGGTCATTGCTTATGCTTCGAGGCAGTTGAAAATTCATGAGAAGAACTACCCAGCGCATGATTTAGAGTTGGCAGCCATTGTCCACGCAATGAAGATTTGGAGGCACTACCTGTATGGCGTGGCGTGTGAAGTGTTCACTGATCATAAGAGCCTTCAGTATTTGTTCAAGGAAAAAAAGTTGAATTTGAGGCAGAGAAGATGGTTGGAGTTGTTGAAGGATTATGATATTACCATCTTATATCACTCGGGGAAGGCCAATGTGGTGGCCGATGCTTTGAGTAGGAAGTCAGCTAGTATGGGCAGTCTTGCTTTTATTCCAGTCAGAGGCCGCTTGCCTTGGATGTTCAGGATTTGGCCAACCGATTTGTGAGGTTGGATATTTCTGAGCCTAGTCGAGGGTTGGCTTGTACGGTTGCTCGTTCTTCATTATTGAAGCGTATCCGTGATCGGGAGTTTGATTATCCCCATTTGTGTGTCCTTAGGGACACGGTACAACGCGGAGGTTCCAAGCATGTGACCTTAGATGATGATGGTGTTTTGAGATTTCAGGGGCGAGTTTGTGTGCCCAATGTTGATGGGATTCGAGAGTTGATTTTAGAGGAGGCCCATAGTTCCCGCTACTCTATTCATCCGGGCACCACGAATATGTATCAGTATTTGCGGCAGCATTACTGGTGGCGTAGAATGAAGAAGGATATTGTGTCATATGTGGCGCGATGTTTGAATTGTCAACAGGTTAAGTATGAGCATCAAAGGCCTGGTGGCTTATTTCGGAGGATTGAGCTTCCCGGGTGGAAGTGGGAGAGCATCACTATGGACTTCGTTACCGGATTTTCGTTGACCCGGAAGAGGTTCGATGCAGTTTGGGTCATTGTTGATAGGCTGACCAAGTCAGCACATTTCATTCCTGTGGCAGTCTCCTATTCATCCGAGAGGTTAGCTGAGATCTATATTCGGGAGATTGTTCGCCTTCAGGGTGTGCCGGTATCTATCATTTCGGATCGGGGCGCGCAGTTTACCTCGCATTTCTGGGGAGCAGTGCAGCGAGATTTAGGCACCCAGGTGGAGTTGAGCACAGCATTTCATCCTCAGACGGATAGGCAGTCCGAGCGGACTATTCAGATATTGGAGGATATGCTCCGGGCTTGTGTCATTGACTTTGGTGAATCATGGGATCAGTTCTTGCCTTTAGCAGAGTTTGCCTATAACAACAGCTACCAGTCGAGTATCCAGATGGCTCCTTATGAGGCTTTATATGGTAGGCGGTGTCGATCCCCGGTTGGATGGTTTGAGCCGGGAGAGGTTCGGTGGTTGGGTACAGATTTGGTTCAGGAGGCCTTGGACAAGGTCAGGATCATTCAGGATAGGCTCCGTACAGCTCAGTCCAGGCAAAAGAGTTATGCAGATTGCAAGGTTCGAGTTTTGGCATTTATGATCGGCGACCGGGTATTTCTTCGGGTGTCGCCCATGAAGGGCATGATGAGATTCGGAAATAAGGGCAAGTTGAGCCCTAGGTACATTGGTCCATTTGAGATTCTGGACAAGGTAGGGGAAGTGGCCTACAGACTTGCCTTGCCACCTAGCTTGTCAGCCCTGCATCTAGTATTTCACGTGTCTAAGCTCCGGAGGTATGTTGCAGACCCATCTCATGTACTTGACTTCAGTGGTATCCAGTTGGACAAGGATCTGTCTTATGAGGAGGAGCCGGTAGCCATATTAGATCGGCAGGTACGATGGTTGAGATCCAAGAGTTATCCCTCGGTTCATGTTCAGTGGAGAGGTCATCCTGTTGAGGCAGCTACTTGGGAGTCCGAGCCCGATATGCGGAGCCGTTATCCCAACTTTTTTCCCGACTCAGGTACTTTTCTATGTCCGTTCGAGGACGAACGGTTGTTTTAGAGGTGGAGATTTTGATGACCCAAAAGGGTCATCTTGTGTAATTTAGCAGAAACTGTGTTTCGAGGACCTGAAAGCCTCCGTTAATATCACCTCGATGTGCGTGCACAGCCCGAGCGCGTAGCCGGGAAGTTTTTTTTTGTGGAAATGTGTTGAACTGTTAGATTTATGATAATTAATGGAATAAAGTTGACTTTGTTCAATATTTTTGGTAAACTGACCCAAACCCGTTATTTGGAGGTCCTGGAGGGTCCGTAGGAAAATATGGGACCTGGGCGTATGCCCAGAATCGAATTCCGAGGTCCCAAGCCCGAGAAATGAATTTTTTAAAGAAAATTGTTTTCTGAAAATAAGAAAGACTTTTGAAAATGAACTTTGATGTGAAATCTAGGTTACCGGGCCGGTATTATGGTTCCGGAGCCCGGAACAGGTTTATTATATGTTATGTGAATTATCTGTGAAATTTGCTGTAAAACGGACTTGAAACGACGTGATTTGGATGAAAATTGGAAAAGTTATGCTTTGTGAAGTTCTTGAGAAAATTTATGAGTTTTAAGGTTTAATTCCTTGTTCTTGATGATATTGGGAGTCGTGTGTGTTTTTGGTTTTGAGCCCCGAGGTCTCGGGTAGCTAACGGGGTGAGAAAACTTAGGAAAAATCTGGTTTGTTGTTAGTTTTCTGGTGTCAGGCCTTTTCTTCAGTGCGAATGCATATACATCTCCGCGATCGCACAACATTAGGTTGGTAGGGCTCCCAGTTGTTCTATGCGATCGCAATTCCAACTCCTCGATCGCATAGGGTGTTAGGCGAGTCAGGGGTCTGGAGTAATTTGGTCAGTGCGGTCGCGTGGGGGGTGTTGCGATCGCACAGGGTGGGAGCCTTAGGTTCTGCGATCGCGTAAGTCTTCCTGCGATCGCGTAGAGTATTATCCGGTCCTCTTCTGCGATCGCAATTGTTCTTCTGCGATCGCAGAGCACAAACTCGTTCAGTGATTTTTAAATACCAAAACAGAACCTTATACGGGATTCTTCCCATTTTCCACTTCTCTTTTCTTCCCCAAGCCTCCATAACGGAGAATCAAGCTCCCCAACCTCTATAACTCCATAGGTAAGTGCTCTTGACCTCGTTTTCTCTTAATTTCTTCAACTAATCACTACATTCTAGGCCTAAAAATATGGAAATTAAGGTAGAAATTGGGGTTGTTGGGTAGGGTAGGTTTTTGGGAAATTTGGGTGATTCAACCTCAATCTGGGGTCGAATCTTTAAACAAATCATATGTTCTAACTAGTGGGGTTATGGGTGATCGGGTTTTGGTCCGAGCCTCGTGTTTGGACTTAGCGGGCCCAGGGTCGAATTTTGATATTTTCGGAAGAATGCTTGGAAATGGGTAGATAGGCTATGGAATTGATTTATTGAGTCGTTATTGATATACTTGAGTTAATTATGTCTAGATAATACCCTTCCGGAGTTGAATCCTAAAGGAAATGCGGTGTTAGAGGGTTGATCGCTATATTTTGGATCCGAGGTAAGTGTCTTGCCTAATTTTGGTGAGGGAATAGGTATTGCATGCTATGGGCTAGGTGTTTATCATGTCCAACACATAGGTGAGGTGACGAGTACATATGCATTGTGTGTCAAGCATGCCCGTGAGTCCAATTTTGATGAATTTCTTGTCCTTACTCCCATATCCTTTGTATTATGAATTTATCTCTACTTGGAAGTTGATTGTTGTTGAAAATCCTCGTTGATGAACTCGTGATGTAATGGTCCTATTGATGACCCAACAGTAGAAGACATGCTTGAAAAGGTTGGTTATAGCTGAGAACCCTTGCCGGGCGATTTGTTGTGATAATGACTGCTATTTTCCCCTTGTCGGGCGATCATGATTTGTGATTCCACTATGCCGCATTCCTTGCCATTTTTGATAATTGTCATTGCATAGTGAGGAAGAGAGTACAATCACGAAGGGTGATGTCTTGCCATGATATATATTGATTACATCATACATTGCATAGTGAGGAAGAGAGTAAAAGCACGAAGGGTGATGTCGTGCCATGATTTACATTGATTACATCATACATTGCATAGTGAGGAAGAGAGTAAAAGCACGAAGGGTGATGTCGTGCCATGACTTATATTTAAAAGCGTGAAGGTTGATGTCGTGCCATGATTTACATTGATTACATCATACATTGCATAGTGAGGAAGAGAGTAAAAGCACGAAGGGTGATGTCGTGCCATGATTTACATTGATTACATCATACATTGCATAGTGAGGAAGAGAGTAAAAGCACGAAGGGTGATGTCGTTCCATGAATTATATTTAAAAGCGCGAAGGTTGATGTCGTGCCATGATTTACATTGATTACATCATACATTGCATAGTGAGGAAGAGAGTAAAAGCACGAAGGGTGATGTCGTGCCATGATTTACATTGATTACATCATACATTGCATAGTGAGGAAGAGAGTAAAAGCACGAAGGGTGACGCCGTGCCATGACTTATATTTAAAAGCACGAAGGTTGATGTCGTGCCATGATTTACATTGATTACATCATACATTGCATAGTGAGGAAGAGACTAAAAGCACGAAGGGTGATGCCGTGCCATGATTTACATTGATTACATCATACATTGCATAGTGAGGAAGAGACTAAAAGCACGAAGGGTGATACCGTGCCATGACTACATTACCATACATGACACATTGCATTGTGAGGAAGAGAGTAAAAGCACGAAGGGTGATGCCGTGCCATTTATTACATTCTGACATTGTATTTGTTGCTTCATTAGCATGTTTCTGATAAATTGCCTTTTTTTTTCTGTTCCCGTATTCCCCTACATAAGTGTGTATCTCTTGCCTTGATATTCCACGATATATGTTGTAGAATAGGACAGGTTAACGTATGTTGTCAAGTCTAGCCTCGTCACTACTTCGGCCGAGGTTAGGCTCGACACTTACTCAGCACATGGGGTCGGTTGTACTGATGCTACACTGCACATCTTATTAATGTGCAGATTCCGCACCCGGACCCAGTGGACAGCGTTGAGGGAGTCTCCTTCAGTTCACCTTAGAGGCTTCAAGGTATACCCGCTAGCGTTCGTGGTCCTTGGCGTCTCTCTTATCCCTAGTTCTTCATTTCTGTCTTGTTTTTCTTCTGGTTTTTCAGGGACAGTCATGTATTTCTTTTTAGACTTTATATTTAGCACTCTTATAGACAGTTCGTGAGTTTGTGACTCCAGTTTTTGGGAAATTATTACGACGTTGTATTATGTTGTCTTTACTTAGCTTTAAACCCTATTTATTTCCGCTAGTAAGTTGTGAAATATTTTTAGCTTATTCTGAAAAGTTGAGATTTTTATGCTATTTTAGCTGTATACATTGGCTTGTCTAGCGGGTTCAACGTTAGACGTCATCACGGCCCGATGGTGGGATTTCGGGGCGTGACACTTTTAAAAATATAATCATTTCAGTAGGAAAATTTCCTTTGAAATATACTTCCTCCAAAGATATATAAATATACTTTACTAAACGAAATCCTCAAACGTAATTCATTTCAATAAAAGCTTTTCAAATGTACCTTCCTAATAAATGTTTTTCAAACATAATTTTCTTCAAGGTAATGCTTTGTAAACATAGTTTTCTTCAAGGTAAATGTCTTTCAACTTTACTTTTCAATAATAGTCCTTCAAACATAATTTTCTTCAATATAAAACAACAGGGATTCCATCCCGTAGTTCAAAATTTATCATGCAGTACAGGGGGATCTCCCGGAATACGTCCGTAGCCCCAAAATAAATATGCAGTGCTGGGGGATCTTCCGGAATACGTCCGTAGTCCCAAAATAAATATGCAGTGTTGAGGGATCTCCTGGAATACGTTCGTAGTCCTAATTTAAATATGCAATGCAACCAACAGAGAGGATAACTAGAACACGACAGAAACATCGTACATTGCCACAACAAGCACAAAGGCAACAAGGGCAGAAATGCAGAGTGCGACAAGCAAATCAATACAAGAACTTAAATCACAAGATTGGTAAAACTCACTCATAAGGAGTAGCCACTGCAGAGAAACACTAAGCGTAAAGGAAACAACTTAACTAGAGAGAAACAAGACATAACAACGAATCCGCAATATTCAAGTCAACAATAAGAAATCAAATCATCCCGGCAAGGGAAACAACTATAATCAATCTCGCTTAAACAATTAGCTTCACGGAATAAAACTCATCTTCAGATGCTCAGTAATAGGCAACACCAAGGAAATACCATCAACATGGATGATTATCAAACTAAACCTAAGTAGCACTTAAGGGAAAATCATATAAATCATAATATACGACTCACGGCATGCTTGACACCACGTATAGATATTCCAATTCTGCTAAACAATTATAGGGAGAGATGATACAAGTTCTAGCTAAGTGGGCAGTTTATGAAGAAAATATAACATAATGATAGAAGAGGTAAAATCTTCAGCTAAGTCGATTAAGGTCAAATAATCAACAAAGGAAATCTAAAAGTAAGTAATCCTAATTTAAGCAGGAAGGATGAAATTAGCAATCAAGAACGCAGTCATAGCAATTACAACTTCATATACAGGAAGTATAAGGACCTAAGAATCCTAAAAGGCCAACTTTCTACAAATAAGTCTGAGTACGCACTCGTCACCTCACGTACACAGGCTACAATCAACATAGAAGACTCAAATCCTAAGGGGTAGTTCCCCCACACAAAGTTAGGCAAGATACTTACCTCAAAGACGACAACCCAGTAGTCTAAAATGAATTTCTCGGGTAAAAAGACCTTCGTACGGCTCAAAATCAACTAAAACAACTTCAAAATACACATAAAACTTGTAAGGAACTATTCTGGATAATAAAGTTTCCATCTTTACAAAAATATAAAAAAGACCCAAAAGTCGACCCTCGGGCCCGCTCCTCGGAACCCGTTAAATTTTATAAAATCCGAATATCCATTCCAATACGAGTTCAACCATACAAAATTTATCAAAATCTGATACTATTTGGTCCCTCAAATCACGATTTTCATTTTAGAAATTTTCTTTCAAAACCAACCTTTTCCTCAACTCAAAACACAAATTAAATGATAAAAATACCGACTAATTCATGGAATATATTTAATTCTAGTTGAAGAACACTTACCCAATCGAATTTCGTAAAAAACCCATCAAAAATCGCTAAGAACTGAGCTCTAGAACTCAAAATGTGATAAAAATGGTGAAACCTTCGATTTTGAATTATATTATGTCTGCCCAAGAATTTTAAGCATCGCGATCGCGTGAGTGTAGATGCGATCACGTAGAAGAAATTATTGTTGGCCCATAGTGTGCTATGCGATCGTAGAAGAACAGATACGATCACATATAAGGAAGAAAATGGCTACTGCCCAGTTGTGCTATGCGATCGCGGAAGGTCCTATGCGATCGCGTAGTGGAGGAATTTTCTGCTGCCCAGGTCACACTTCGCGATCGCGAAGCTGAGGATGCGATCCCGTTTAAGGGGTAATTTGCTGCCCAATTGAAGGAACTATGTGAACGCATGCTGAGGGAGTCGAACGCGAAGGAGAAAAAATAGGGCTGATCAACATTACACTATGTGATCGCGTCTATGCTTATGCGATCGCATAGAAGGAAACATCATATAGCAGATCAGCAGTGAAAAATAGGGGAAAATTGACTCAAAGCCCATCCGAAAAATACACGAGGCTCCCGTGACCCCGTCTAAACACACAAACAAGTCATATAACCTAACACGGACTCGCTCGAGGTCTCGAATCACATCAAACAACGACGAAACGACGAATCACACCATGAATCGAACTTATAAACTTTCAAATCTTCAAATATCTAAACTCGTGCTGACACCTATCAATTCAACCCGGAATGATGCTGAATTTTGTAGGCAAGTCCCAATTGACATCTCGGAGCTACTCTAACTCTTGGAATCGCATTCCAACCCCGATATCCCAAAAAGTCAAATGTGGTCAAACTGCTCCATTTTCCAACTTTCGCCGAATTACCTCAAATCACTCTACGGACCTCCAAAACCAATTCCGGATGCGCGCCTAAGTCCAAAATCTCCATACGTAGTTGTTGACATTACCCAAAACTCATTCCGAGGCCGTTTACACAAAAGTCAAACCTCCGGTCAACTTACATCGCTTAAGCTTCCAAAACTGAAATTTTCCTCCCATTTCGACTCCGGATCATCCGATAACTGAATCCAACCACGCACGCAGGTCGATATACACAATGTGAAGTTGTTCAAGACCTTACGCCACCGAACGGAACTTAAATTTCCAAAATGACCGGTCGGGTCGTTACAAACGGTTTCCATGCAAGTGTAACGGTTTTATGATTACAGTGTGCCGGGTGTACCTATGCCTTATTGGAACGATTCCAACCATTTCCATAATCCATGTATAGCAACGGTTTATGAATCTTTGCAAAACATTCATTGCCATAGGTTGATTTTTCGGTAGTGTATTTTCCTAGTATGAGACCCTTTCTCCTAGGATACGAAATCTTAGTCTGATAAATTTTTCTCCTAAAATGAGAAAACTTAGTCTGATGAATCTTTCTCCTAAGATAAAAAGTCTTAGTCTGATGAATCTTTCTCCTAAGATAAAAAGTCTTAGTCTGATGAATCATTCTCCTAAGATAAGAAAACTTAGTCTGATGAATTTTCTCCTAGGATAGATAAATCTTAGTCTGACGAATTTTTCTTCTAGGATAAAAGTCTTATTCTGATGAATCTTTCTCCTAAGATAAGAAGACCTAGTCTGATGAATCTTTATTCTAAGATATAAGAGTTTTAGTCTGATGAATAATTATCCTAAGATAAATATAACCTACTCTGATGAATTTTCTCCTAGGATATAAAGTCTTAGTTTGATAAATCTTTCTCCTAAGATTTAAAATACCTGTTCTGATGGTTTTCCTCCTAGGATCAAAGATCCTCATATTAGTATATAATGTATCATCCCTTAGTTGCATTTTTAGTATAGGCTACACCAATCTCTAGTTGTGTTTTTCTTTTGACATATGGTACATTATTTGGCACGACCCAAAATCCCCAAGGTCTTGATGGCGCCGAACACCACTGTCAGGCAAGACAAATCCTTAATTAGTTGAAATATATTCATGTTTTAACATTTTCAAAACCGTTACCTTTTCTTGCATTTCATAATCAAGTAGATAAATTTTTGTAAATTAAATATGACAACAAATAAATTCTGTTATTTAAAAACAGTGATCTAAGATTTTCACTTAAACAGCTACCCCACATATCCCAGAACCCGGTGTCACAAGTACATGAGTTATTTCTAAGAATTTTACAAATCTTACAAAGCCTGTCCGAAATACAACTGGACCAGGAAATATAAAACGAATAGATACAGTATGAAGGTGACCCTGTCAGCTGCAGATCGCCTCCGGAAGATGCAGCTTGCCTGAATCTCCGAATCCTCCACATTTGCTATGTAACTACCTGTGCAATAAAATGCACAACAAGTGCAGTATGAGTACAAAAAATAACGTGTACTCAGTAAGTCGCCTGCCTAACCTCAGAAAGGTAGTGACGAGAGGCCAATTTAGACATTTACTAAAGGTCCATTTAAGATAATTAAGAGTGACACTAAGCATTGTTTTTATCATAGGCAGTTTATAATACAGGGTTTAAACATCCTTCAGTTCCGTTCACATTTAACACTTTATATCTTCGTCATATTCAAAACTTATCAACATGGTGATTTAATCAGATAATAATAAATCAACGGAAGGAACAACTTCTTCCAAAAGTCTTTTTAATAACTTTAAGTCTTGTCATTTCAATCGACAATTTAACATTTTAGGCCATTAATCAGGCAAATCTCATAGCAACTACATAACAAATATCATGCGCAAGCAATGCCGAGGGTCGAAGGACGCGGACCAATAATAATAAACTGTGCACTGTCGAGGGGTCGACCGGCTCGAACCATAGATGCATCTATCTGCCCCGCTCGCGACTCGATCATGCGACGCGGTTAACATAATACGGCTAGCCTGCTCGCGAATCATACATGCGACTCAGGTGCTCATACGAATACATATCCACACAATAAATTCATTTTTTTTTTATAAAGGAAATCGTTTTTCTCAGGAATGTGGTAAAATCTTTATTTAAAGAAATATGAAGTATAGGTTTTGAAATCTTTATTTTTGGAACTCATTTGTCAAATGTAGTGATACTCCAGGATACAATCCAGTCCATGTACACATATATTCACAGCGGAAACAAATTCTCTTTTTAGAAGATTAACAATATGATCTCTAACTTTCTTTTAAATATTTAATTATGTTTTCGGTCATATTAGCAATTCAATGATACACGCAGGGTTACAGGTACACACATAAAGTATGCTAGTGGATCCTAGGATACCCGTACATGGCATAATAGTAGCTACGCACGGACTCCCGTCACCTCGTGCGTACGTAGCCCCCGAAGATAATAGCATGTAGTGAATTAATTCACCTAGGGGGACGATTCCTCCTCACAAAGTTAGAAAGGAGACTTACCTCGCTCCGAAATTCCAACACCGGCTTCCAAGCCCTTCCGATGACTCCAACGGACGCATGACGCTCCGAAACTACCACATAAATGACAAGGCAATGAAAATTCATCCCAATACTCACAAAAAGTTCAGAATATATACTTTCCCAACCCCGATCAGTGCAATGACCAAAATGCCCTCGGGCCCACGTGCCCGAAAATCTGAAATTTCTCGAAGGCCCATCCTACCCATAGCCTCACTAACTCAAATATATAATTTTCTCAAATATTCATGCTCAATTCGTGGCTAAAATCCAATTTTCCAAAATTCTAGGTTTCTTCATTATTTTCCCAATTTTCCTCAATTTCCACTACCAAATCTAAGTAACAATCTTGTATTTAACCTTAGAAACAAGTAGAAACAACTTACCTCTTGATTCTTGGTAAAATCTCCCTTGGAAAGCCCTCCAAAATCGCCTATCCCAAATGAAAATCAAGAGAGAAATGGCTCAAATCCGATTTTAAAACATTCTGCACAGGCACCCTTTTCGCACCTGCGGTCCAATAGCCGCTCCTGCAACTCTGCACCTGCGGAAAATTCATCGCAGGTGCGGCTCTGACTCAGCCCAGCAAAATCCCGCTCCTGCGATACCGCAGGTGCGACCAAACTCCCGCACCTGCGATCCCTCAGCTCCAGACCCAAAATCTCGCACCTGCGGTGCCCTTAGCCGCACCTGCGGCCAAATCCTCGCAGGTGCGGTTACACCAGATGACAGCAGCTTCAGCCCTTTTCCAACTTCAACTTTGATCCGTTAACCACCCAGAATCCACCTGAGGCCCCTGGGACCCCGTCCAATTACACCAACCTGTCCCAAAACATGACACGGACTTGCTCGAGCCCTCAAATCACATCAAACAACGCCGAAATCACGAATCGCACTCAAATCCAATTCTTTATGAACTTAGAATTTCAAACTTCTACATCCGATGCCGAAACCTATCAAATCACGTCCGATTGACCTCAAATTTTGCGCACAAGTTATATTCAACATTACGGACCTGCTCCAACTTCCGGAATTGCATTCCGACCTCTATATCAAAACT
This sequence comes from Nicotiana paniculata, assembly GCA_005239505.1. NCBI lineage: Eukaryota > Viridiplantae > Streptophyta > Magnoliopsida > Solanales > Solanaceae > Nicotiana > Nicotiana paniculata. The sequence goes on along the minus strand of ML311632.1, from coordinate 6,500 downwards.
TCCACTTCCAGTCGGATTTTCCAAAAACCTTCAAATTTCTTTCTTTAGCCAAATGACTCCAAAATGACCTACGGAAATCCAAATTCACTTCCGATCGTCCTCCCAATTCCGGAATCACCATACGGAGCTATTCCCATACTCGGAATCCCAAACGGACATCAATCTTACTGGCATGCACTTCAAAGCCCAAATTCATGAAATCCTTCTAAAATGCTAGCTTCCATAATATATGCCAAAACGCTCTCGGGTTATCCGAAACCCGATCCGGACATACACCCAAGTCCGAAATCATCATACCAACCTACTGGAACCTCAAAATCCTGATTCGGAGATTGTTTACTCAAAATTTCAATCTTAGTTGATTTCTCCAACTTAAGGCTTATGAAATGAGAATTTCCTTTCCAAATAAATTCTAAACTTCCTAGAATTCAATTCCGACCACGCCGACGGGTAATAGTACCTGAAACAAAGCTGCTCACGATTTCAAACCGCTGAACGACGCGCTAGAACTCAAATCGACCGATCGGGTCGTTACATTATTCCCTAGTCGCATGTTAGTATAGGGTACACTATCCCCTAGATGCATTTCTCAACATAGGGTACATCAATTCCCAATTATGTTCTTTTGACATAGGGTACACCATTCTCTAATCTCATTTTTAAAAAGGTACACCACTCCCTGTTTGCATTTTTCAACATAGGGTACACCAATCCCTAGTTGTGTTTTCTTTTTGACATATGGTACACCATTCCCTAGTCACATAATAGTATATTTTATGCCTTCCTCGATTACATTTCCCAACATATGGTACCTCATTCCCTAGTTGTTTTTCTTTTAACATATGGTAAGTCATTTTGTATTTTAAAGGGTACACCACTCCCTGATGCTTTCTTTACTCATAAGAATAAGAAAAAAAGAACTAGTTTGCAATTTTTGCTAATAAATTACAAAATTTTCCTAGTACAAACTGGGGAAGAAAATTTTTGTTTGTTTTGTTGTCTGTGATGTCTTGCAGGTTTCCCACAGAACAAAGGTTTGATGTCCAAGAATGAAGTTCCAAAATCTAATGAAAAAAGAAGGTTGGTCGAGCACAAAGACAGTGGAGTCAAGCTTTGATGTGATGCACACATCGACCAGCATCTCAAATCCATCTTCTCACATTCGGATCAAGAAACACTGCAATTGATTAAAGTGATCGAGTAGTGACTCAGTTAGAAATTCAGCATTGAAGATTAAAGAACTCACAGGAGATGGTGAAAGGCTCAAAGTTGATATCTCAAAGACAGACTTAAGGTTATTAGGTGGTTTCTTAATTATGTTACATGTGCAAGAAGAAACCAACTCTTACCAATGCTTTTACACCTCTCTGTTGCTTCTAATATGAATGAAAAACAATTACTCCATTACTTAGTCTGGATTTGATCCTTGTGTTTGAAAATTTTCTTAAATTTTAACAAATTATTAATTAGTAATTCATTCAGTTACTCATATATGTTAAATATATATATATATATATATATATATTGTTATTCCATAGTTAAGGGAAATATAATTTTAAAAATAATCTTAATGTAACATATTTCCTATGTTAGGTCAATACGATTACGAGTCCTAATATGTGTGTCTCATCCAAATTTAACCTCAAATTGATTCCCAAATCACTAATTTTAACTCTCCAAAACCATGGCCAACCCCCCTAAATCCACCTTTAATGAATAAACTAGATGTAATAATCCATGGGAAATCAATATTAAATCAGCAAAATTAAGTAGAGTGCACTTACCCCTTCAATTGTAATAAAAATCCCTCAAAAAATCGCCTTTAGCCGAGCTTCACAATTCCAAATAATGAAAAATGATCAAACTCTTGAAATAATATATCCTGCCCAACGATTCTGTATTTATGAATAATATCGCATCTATGATGCTGCACATGTGAAAAATTCATCGCAGATGCAGAAGTCACTGATATTCCCGACCAGTGGCTTCTACGGAGACCAAGCTGCATCTGCGGACAAAACACATACTAAATTAATTCAAGTTCAAAGGTCAACATTTTTAATGAAATATCACGAGGACACAAATTAGAAAGCAATCATTTCTCCAGAAAGAGCAATAATCTCTAAGATGATGTAGACCGTATTTTACATTGACTTTTGAGTTATATGTAGTACTCCTTTCACTTGAAATAAAGAATTTGAAGTTGAAAAATTAATTTGAAGAGAATTTCAACTGACATAACGGTTTCTTAAGAATTTTAGATGATGTTTAAATACTCTTTTTCAACTTCAACTTCAAATACTCAATTTTTTATTTTACTAAAATATTGTCTAAAACGACCCTACTTTGTATATGCTGACTATTACAGTGAAACTTCTTTATAATAGTCATCTTTTGTAACAGTATTTCACTATGACGATCAAGTTTTTGTTGGAGCTAATTTTTCATGTTATATTTTAGGGAGAAGGGTCAGAAATATCCTCTACTTTCAAATATTGTCTACATTTAACCTCCACTATACTTTCGGGACATAAATACCCCTACCGTTAGCAAAGTATTCAAATCTACACCTAATTTAAACAGTGCTCCTATGTGGCAGCGGACCTAGCTAATAAAATGCCACAGTTGACGTTACGTGTATCTTTGTTTACTGTGTCCCCCCTCCCCACCCTCAACCCCCAAACAAGAAAACCATTAGTCAGTTATACAAACAAAAAAAAATCCCTATTGATCAATGATTAACCCTTGCATTTGACAGAAATTTGGCTTGAAAAAGTGATTGCCTCAGTTTCTGATGGAGGATTTGAACTCCCAAACTAAAACTATGTCAAAGTGTATTTTAAATCCAACTCAAAAGATATTCGATCTTAAAATGGGTTTCTGTGATTTGATTATTAGTTAATGCAATTTCTCTCATTTTGGGTATTATAAGCTATAAGCATTTATTTGCTCTATTTTTCCCTTCCACGTCCAAAAGATTGAACCTTTCAAGTTACTCTTCTTTTATATAGTTTGAATAGTCTGCCTCAAATAATTTGAGTTTCTCCACCCTTTTTTTTTTGCAACATATGAAAGTAGGAAAATGCTCTAAGTTAACAGGAAATTATAGTGATGCTAAAAGTCAGTGCATTTTTCGTCAAGATTTCTAGTTCCTTTCTTTGGGAACTTCTGGAATAACCTTCTTCGACTTTCATATGGAATTTCGATGATGTACATTGTTCATGTATGCAGTTCATTAGAGAAATTTAACGGAACATGTTCTCATAACTCCTTCGTTTGAATGAAGATGAAAAATGGGAGGAGAAAAAAAAATTTACTTCCAAAATTACACAGTAATGGAGGATGGGGACAAAGGAGAAAGAAAAGTGCATTTTTTATTTCTTTCAAGAATTAAAAATAAGGTAATACACACGTGGTATCCACTATGGCGTTTTAATAACAGGGTCCACTGCCACATAGGAACACCGTTAAGGTTAGGGGTAGATTTGAATACTTTGCTAACGGTAGGGGTACTTATGTCCCAAAAGTATAACGGAGGTTAAATGTAGACAATATTTGAAAGTAGAGGGATATTTCTTACCCCTTTCCCTATATTTTAACATATATTTTCTATGACAACACTTCACTATAATAACCAAAAAATATCGAAACAAACAAAACTGTTGTAAAGACATTTGACGGTACATTATCCAACGGCCATTCTGTGTTGGGGAATTTACATTTTAGGGTTAGATCTGTATTTCGAATTCAGTGTTAAAAAAATAGTACTAGAGAGTATTAGCGTAAATTTACTCATTTAGGGTGTGTTTGGTATAATGGAAAATATTTTCTTGGAAAATCAGTAGTAATCTTACTCATTTTTCGGTATTTGGTATGCAAGTTAAGGAAAATAACTTCTCAAGAGTATTCATAAATAATTTAGATACAATTATAAACATGAAACCATAAATTTTCGAACCAACAACCTTCCGAACCCACAAATTTCATAAACTTCTGAACTGATAAATTTTTGAACCCGTAAACTCTATAATTTCTAAACCCGCAAACTTCCAAACACATAAACCTCTAAACTTATAAAATTTCGAACCTTTAAACTGAAAATATAGAAAAAAAAATTGCGGGGTGGGTGGGTGGTGCAGGAAAATAAAAAAAAATAGAAAACAGAAAATCTAAAATACAANGGGGGTTGGGTTTGGGGTAAGGATGGGGTAGGGGAGGGGTGGGTGGTGCAGAAAAATAAAATAACAGAAAATAGAAAATTAAAAATATAAAGAAAAAAATTAAAAAACAATACGGTGGGTGGGTGGTGCAGTAAAACAAAAAAACAGAAAACAGAAAATTTTAAAATACAAAAAAAAAAGTTAAATATAATTTACGGAGGGAGGGGGTTAGAGGGTGGGTGAGTGGCGCAAAAACGGAAAAAACAGAAAATTGAAGTTGGAGGAGTTGGGTTAGATGTGAGGGTAGTTGAAGTTTTTAAAAATTAATTTCCTTCAATTACAGAAAAATATAATATCTAGGAAAATATTTTCCAAACTATTTGATGCAACCAAATAATAAAAAATGAAAAATATTTCGTCATACCAAACACACCCTTGGTTATTGCTGGTTGATCTCTCTTCTTTGTTTATTGAACACAATTTTCAACGAGCGGTTAAATAGATGTTCGACAAATTTGTTCGCTTGATAATTTGGTGTTTTGTTCCGTGAAGCATGAACAACCTCAACATTTGAGAAGTTGGTATACAAGATCGGAACACGTCATCTCGGAGAAATAAATTAATGTTTTCATCAGGGGGAGACAAATACGCGTTGTACAACTTATATCATCCTATAAATAGAGGGTTTGGACATCACATTGTAATCACTTGAATATATAGAAAAAATAATAATCTCTTTTCTCTTGCTCTCTACATCTTTTGTCTATTTTCTTATTTTATGTTATATCTTTGAGCTTAGTTTCTTAGGGACTATTTGGGTTTTTTCCTCAAAATTCTGCTCAGTCTTTCACAATACGAAAGTCAACCATCTTCTTTGCTAATCTTCCCCTTCATATCTGTAAGCCAGAAATCATAAAGTTAAAGGATCTTTGGAGTAATATTTCTCTCTCTCTAGCCACTCTCAACAGTAGAAGGTTAGTTTCTCTTAAAATTTTCTATTTTTTTTCTCCATTTTCTTGCTTTTTGCTATTTCACTTTTCATCATTTGTTATGTCTTCTTTTACGAGATCTAGTCTATGATGTGATGATGATTTTCTTTTTAATTTCTACCGATGGGTTATAGGTTTTGTAGAGTCGGGTCCTTTTTTGTGTTCCCAGCCATTGTGATTATTATGTTACGGTGCTGAGAGTCTGTAATGTTTATGTGACAAAATAAAGTTGTATGGATTTGGTGAAAAAAAGACATAATTGTCTGACCTTTTACAGCTTGTTTGGATGGCTGGTATTCGTCGTTTCATAATGTATCGTTTTGTATTGTATTGTATTGTATTATTTTGTGAATGCAATGTTTGGACGGCTTGTACCGTTGACACTGAATCAACAAGAACTTACTAATTACGAAGAAAACGTAAGATATATGGCAGAAAACATAAGTAAGGGTAAAGTAAAAAAGAAAAACAAGTAACGATGCGACGACATCAAATCGGTTATGACATAAAATGATTCTTTTGGTTTTTATGTAACAATGGATTTAACAGCATAATACAATAAAATTTAAGTAACAATTAAAAAAAATATTGTATTTAATATTAATGTAACAATATAATATGTAACAACCATCCAAACCAGCTGTTATGAAATTTACCTATCTTGTATATAGATCTGTGCTGAGTGATAGTTGATTGATATATTCTTGTTTTCACTACTCTTATGGAGGCTGACAGAGTTATTACCTCTAATGTAGTTTGATTTTACTTCCAAAAACCGCCAATTCACATGAAGAACATCGAGAAAACTGCTGTCAATGCAAACCTTTCCACCCAATGCAATTTTCCATCAAATAATGAGGAATTTGTGGGCTTTAAGGAGGACATAAAACAGATAATTCAGAAATTGACTGGAGGAACAAAAGAACGGGATGTTATCTCGATTGTTGGAATGGCCGGACTAGGCAAAACGACTTTGGCTAGAAAGGTGTACCACAATCATAATATTGCTGGTCACTTTGATGCTCGAGCATTTTGTACTATTTCACAAACATATAGCATCAGGAAGCTATTGGTTGAGATTTTTAAACAAGCCACAGGTGAAAAGCGTGACATCAAAGAGGATGAGGACATCGCTGATGTGTTGAGGAAGGCACTAATTCCAAAGCGATACCTCATTGTATTGGATGATATATGGAACTACAAGGCATGGGAAGATCTGCAGTTATCTTTCCCTAGAATGGAAAAGGGAAGTAGAATAATGGTAACAACTCGCCTTCAAGAGGTTGCTACACAGATTAAGGAGCTCAGTGATCCTTACTTTCTTCGGTTCCTAGACGAGAAAGAGAGTTGG
>ML311630.1:0-35618 GCA_005239505.1 Nicotiana paniculata | reverse complement strand
ATATATATATATATATATATATAATATACTATATAAAAAAATAACACCCAACTTCCCCACTTCCCCACTTCCCCACTTCACTCATGCCTCACCCCCACTCCTTCACATCTTTTCTCCACTTCCCCCACTTAGCACACTACTTCCTCACATCAGTTACTATAAAACATATACATCTATATATAATCATGGGGTTGGCAAACAAGGGAAAAACGAAGAAAAAGATCTGAAGACCGCTCTCTATAAAAAACCACAGCGCCGATCAGAACACCCCAACTCCCTCCTCACCAAATCAAAAACTCCACCCCATTCTTCAAAATAACAGCAGCGACCACTAAGCTACCGACCTCATCTCTTCTTCTTCTTCACCTCTAACGAGCCGTCGTCGTCGCCGGACTCCCCTCCAATTAACCCTCCCTCCTCAAACCAGCCGCTCCCATCTTCAAAACAGTAAAGAAAACGAACAAAAAAAACAAAATTGAAAACAGAGGGATCCAAAAATAGAGTCATACGAGAACTCTGTTCATTTTCATTCCAATATCACCATAAAGCCTCCCTAGCTAATTCTCCTTCACGCCAGTAGCAGAATCGGCAATCATTCGCACACACACGTATAGTAAGGAAAGAGCTTTGGTTTGTAGCAACGTCGTCCGTCCCGAGGTCAAAGGTCACCGGGGAGTCCGATTTCCTCGCCTGAAGTCACCGCTCAAATGGTCATGTCGTGGATATTGTTCAAGTTCTTTATCTGGGTTGTAATCTATGGGATTCATGCATTTTGATCTATTGAAGAAGTTTAATTGCCGAGTACAACGGTTCATTTTCACCTTTCCTAAAATTTCTGTTTGGTCATGAATCTTTTCTATGTGTTTTGTTTGGGTTCTGTTAATGCATTCCTGATGAATTCATGATGCCTCATTGTGACTGAGTTTGGACAGTAGTCAAGTTTGAGTTTACTTAGAATGAAAAGATTTGGTTTTCGATTGTTTTAAATAGGTAATATACTAAAAGGGGATTTGGACGATAAAGAAATGCTGTTAATTAGAAATTACTTGAAGCATGGATTTTGGTTATTAAACAAAGTGATTAAGTGAAAAGTTGCAGACCTTTTATGTATTGCTTTAGAGAAGTTGATGAATTGGTTTCATTACTGAAATGATTAAACAATTGTAGCTATAATCGTTGCTAAAATGTAAACAATTTCTTCATCTACTTTATTACTAGCAACGTAAGAACGTTATCACAATAAAGTAGATGACGAATTTGTTTACATATTTAACAACGATTATAGCTACAATTGTTTAATCATTTCAGTAATGAAACCAATTCATCGACTTCTCTAAAGCAATACATAAAAAGTCTGCAACTTTTCACTTAATCACTTTGTTTAATAACCAAAATCCATGCTTCAAGTAATTGCTCATTAACAACATTTCATTACCGTCCAAATCCCCTTTTAGTATATTACCTGTTTAAAACAATCGAAAGCCAAAGATTTTCATTCTAATTAAACTCAAACTTTACTGATGTCCAAATTCAGTCACAATGAGGCATCATGAATTCATCAGGAACGCATTAACAGAACCCAAACAAAACACATGGAAAAGATTCATGACCAAACAAATTTTTTAGGAAAGGTGAGAATGAACCTTTGTAATCGGCAATTAAGCTTCTTCAATAGATCAAAATGCATGAATCCCATAGATTACACCCCAGATAAAGAACTTGAACAAGACCCACGACAGGAGCATTTGAGCGGCGACTTCAGGCGAGGAAATCGGACTCCCTGGCGACCTCTGACCTCGGGACGGACGGCGTTGCTACAAACCAAAGCTCTCTCCTTACTGTACGTGTGTGTGCGAATGGTTGCCGGTTCTGCTGCTGGCGTGAAGGAGAATTAGCTAGGGAGGTTTTATGGTGATATTGGAATGAAAATGAACAGAGTTCTCGTATGACTCTATTTTTGGATCCCTCTGTTTTCAGTTTTATTTTTTTGTTGTTCGTTTTCTTTACTGTTTTGAAGATGGGAGCGGCTGGTTTGAGGAGGGAGGGGTGGTGAGACTAGAGGAGGGGAGTCCGGCGGCGGCTGCGGCTCGTTAGGGGTGAAGAAGAAGAAGAGATGAGGCCGGCGGCTTGGTGGTCACTGCTGTTTTTTTGAAGAAAAAGGTGGAGTTTCTGATTTGGTGAGGAGGGAGTTGGGGTGTTCTGGCCGGCGCTGCGGTTTTTTATAGGTAGCGGTCTTCAGATATTTTTCTTCGTTTTTCCCTTGTTTGTCAACCCCCTGATTATATATAGATGTATGTGTTTTATAGTAACTCATGTGAGGAAGTAGTGTGCTAAGTGGGGAACTGGAGAAGAGATGTGACGGAGTGGGGGTGAGGCATGAGTGAAGTGGGGAAGTGGANTGGGGAAGTTGGGTGTTATTATTTTTTTTAGTATTATATATATATATTCTATTTAAACATAGTAAAAAATCTTATATTCTAAGATTGTGAATACTTTTTGTAGTTTTTAATTTTCTTAAATAAAACTTATTAAGAGTAAGATAAAAATTTAAAATATTAAGATTAGACCTAAAAAAATATTTACACCAAAAATAATATAGAATTTGGGTGTGGTAAAAAATTAGTTGTTCACAATAGGTATACAGCAAAGGAATCAAAGCCAGCCATACCTGAACGTGGAATAGACATTGACTCACTCTGACGTTACTGCCAAAGAATGTATTAGATGTGTTCTTTGAGGAGCCCGATGAGGCTAATTCCATGATAGTGAGGGAGTTTTATGCGAACTGCCCGGAACACAACAATCATGTGGTCACAGTGAGGAAGAAGCAGGTAAACGCCTCTGTGGAGGCCATTCAGATGTTTTACCGGTTGCCAGGCCCCGTGGATATTTACGAGGACAGCTATAAGGCATATACTCAGCTCTATACTCAGTGAGAAACGTTTTTCCCAACCATTTGTGTCCCGAACGCCGATATAAAGTGGTACAAGTAGGGGCAGAAGTTTCACTCTTCATCCCTCACCTTTGAGGCTAAATGTTGGCTCTATCTGATTAACAACCTCCTACTCCCATCCCACAACACCGCGGAGGTGAACATTCCTCGCGGGTGTTTGATCTAGTGCTTCATGACGGGCCGCGAATTTGACGTGGCCAGGCTTATACATGAGGAGATATTCGTCCATTGTAAGGTTCAGAGGTATGATTTCTTCTTCCCATCTCTGGTCACCAGATTGTGCCTTACAGTTGGAGTACCAGGAAATTTAACGATGGATGGCAGAGTGCCAACGACGTACGCCTTCAGAGCTAATAGGGTCACTATTGGAAAGGAAGCAATGGTCATTGATGATGATGAGGAGGAGACTGAGTCGGATGAGGAGCTGAGGAGGCGGCGCAACAAAATGTGGAGGAGGAGCAAGAAAATATGGAGGAGGAGCAGGCCACTCAGGCGCAGGCTGCTGAGGTGGAGGGCTCGTTTAGAGCCCGTCGGAGTTATAGGCTAGACCACCTGGAGCAGGACATGGTGGAACTGCGCATTTCTGGTCACAGACCTGGGTGCGCGAGTTGATGTTGTAGCTACCCAGCAGAAGAAATCTGAAAAGAAAATCATGGGATGGCTTCGAGCCCTGGGTCACGCTTGTCATGTGGACCCAGGGACTGTCTCCAACCAGGACGGAGCGTTCAGGGAAGTCCCTTACCTCTCTGTTTATTTTGATTGCCATGGGGACATGTCCTCATATTAAGTGTGGGGTGGGGGAAGTATTTCCTTGTACATGTATATATGTAGATAAAAAATGGGTAGTTTTTTTCTTTATTTTTCTTATGAGTTAACATAATTGTTAGTTGTTTTCATTATTTTCTTTCGAGTTGTTTTTGCTTCTGTGTTTGTGATTGTAAATAGTAGTGTAATTAATTAAGTCGTCTTGTCCCGACGACGGATCCCTTTCGACGGGGTTCTTGAGGGTCTAAGTCGACCACAAAAAATAAATAGAAAATAGAGTGGACTCTTCGTGATGACGGACTTCTTAGGCAGTTTTCTTGAGGGAAGCTAGTCCTAATAAAACACGAAAAAGATTTTTTATTTTCTTTCTAGGTAGTGTTGCAACTCCCCTTTGGTTTTTCTTTTGACCGCGGTTCTTTTCCAAGGATTTAGCTTGAACCGGGTATAGTTAGTTTTTTTTATTTGTTAGGTGTTTTGGTCAAGGAGCTAAAATAAGAGAAACATCCCTTAGAGTTGTTACACTCGAACAAAAAAGACCCTAGAGTGTGACACTTAGGCTCATTTTTTGACTCTTGTGTAATGCCTTAAATTTGTATGTTGTAAGTGACTTGAATGCTCGGTGAGAGTGTCTTGGTAAGCTAATCTGTAATGAGTCATGTGCCATATGTGTGTGAGATGTCGCATTGTATTCTATGGCCATATTCGATGCCTAGAACTTGCCCTGTGTGTTTGCAAAGCGAAATAGTAGTTCGTTCAGTCTTAGAAGTGATATAGGCATTTCTTTGTTAATCCAGACATAAAAGTGTATCCACCTGATTGTAATTTACCATAGTTAACCCCCTTGATCTTATAAGATTGTTTCTTTGGAAATCACATTACAAACCTTACCCAATTTTTTGAATGACCTGTCTGTTTGAACCTTGTACCTCCCATGAGCACTTGAATTGTTAGAGATTATGTAAAAGTCAAAGTGTGGGGTGGCGGTTTGATTTCTGAGTGAAATCAAAGAAATAGAAGGAACTGTGCAAAAGTGTGAAAAAAATGAAAGAATACGCGCCACTTGAAAAAGAAAAAAAAAAGAAAGGACAAGGAATAAATTTAGTCCTTAATAAGTGGTGATTCGATAAAATTGCACCTAAGGGAGTTTGGGGTAAATATAAAGAGAAGTGTGGTGAAAATTCTGGCCGGGCATAAGAATGGTCTAAAAGCTAAAGTAATTGTATTAAAAGTGCTTAGGGAGGTTAGTCACTATATCTAAATATCTCATACCCATCCCTTAGCCTACATTACAACCAAATGAATATCTAATTGATCTTAGACTGAATGGTCTCGATTAGTAGAGTATTACACTATGGGCAAGCCTATGGTGTATCTTTGTGGCATATGAATGTTCTTTCTGAGAGTGAGTGGATTCTTTCTATTTGAGTTCCTACATATTCTTAATATTATTCTTATGGAACTACTCTCGTGTGTGTGATATGGGGTCACTTAATTCATAACAGAAAGGTAAGTCTTGACCTCGGTGTAGAGTACTTTGAGAAAGTAGGAATATTGCATGGCATGTGAGAGTCGACCCTTGAGGCATGGATGTTACATTGCTAGGTATAACTATAATATGTTCGTGGTGTGACACATTAGGGAAATGCTTGATGAAAGGACCTTTGTAGAGTATAGTGGATTGCTCGAGGACTAGCAATGAGTTAAGTGTGGGGATGTTGATAATAGGATAAATTCACGTAGTTTAGTGCATATGTGTACTCCAACTTAATGATGCTTCACTGTCTTAGGAGTGTGAAATGATGTTAAAATGGATCTAATTGTTGATTTTATGTTTCGCAGGAGCTAAATGCGCTTATGAGGACCTAGGATGGTGTTTGGAGCCAAATTGAAGGAGAAAGGCCCTTGGAGTATTTAACGTGTGAAAAGAAGGAAGAAAAATTGTTGGGACAGATTATAAGTCCACTAGCGCGGTCTTAGCGCGCCCATTAGCGCGACCGCTCTAGTCCAACGATCCCAGGCAGAATGTTTAGCCATTAGTGCGCCCAGTAGCGGGATGACTAGCGCGGGCGTGCTAGTCCAGTCGAACACGTTATTTTTCAGGGGTAAACTTGGAAGCTTGGAACAATTCCACTTAACCTATATAGGGTTCAACTCTCCCAAAAGATAGAATTAATCAGGTTTAGAGTCTTGTTCAAGAAAAGCATAGGCAAGAGGCAAGGAGGGAAATTGGGCATGAAATCTCATCTCTCTTCCTTGTATTTTTGTCATTGTTGATGAATTCTTCTGTTGTTATTTTCAATACAATTATGAGTAGCTAATCTATTTAGTCTAAGGTTTTGGTGGAACCCGTTGAGGATGAACATCTTGTTATATTAATATAGTTTGCTTGGTTTCAATCTCTATTTGTTCAACTAAGTTCTTATTGTAGTTGATTGAAGGGCCCTCAATTAGCTGTGCCTATTTAGTATGTATCTACTCGGGAGAGAGTGCATATTTAGGTAGTTGTTGAACAACACCACTCCCAAAGTATATGAGGGATCCATAACCGAGGGTTTAAAGGTTGGATTAGGGATAATGATACCTTGGGTGCAATCTAAAGTGAGCTATAATAAAAGCAAGCTAGCGTAGCTCGGGAGAGTGCGTCTAGTAAATTATCGTAATTACTCGGGAGAGATTTACGGTATCAAGAGTGCTCATGATTGATCGAGATAATTAGGCCAAACAATAGGAAATATACAAGATGGGATTTGATCAGCGGGGGAAACCATAACCTTATATCCTTCTCGCATTTGTTTACAACTCAGTATTAATTATCTTTTAGTCTACTTAATTTCACTCAGTTTATTTAGTAAAAATACCAACAACTTGTTATTCTTAACCTTTGGGAAGTTGATTACGAAGAATCGTGTGAGTCTAACAACTATAATTGATAGGTTAATTCCCTGTGGGATTCGACTCTGGGCGAAATACTCAGATTATATTTGCAACGCCCGCTTAGCCTTTTTATAAGACATAATTGAGTGTGATCAGCATGACTGCCCAATTGGGCCGTAGTTCAGTGGTAAATGCATGACTGCCCAACCGGCCTTAGCACGGTGGTAAATGAAGATGCATATAATACTACATTATGAATATTAACATCTTCATTGCATACCTCAATATAGGACTTAGGAACATACTTAGAAATAGTGTTTTAAAAGGAGTTTTGGGGGAGAGCCCTAGGGCTAGGTGCACTACGCCCCGGGGCGATGGTGTAGGGAGACAGTCTCAAGAGTCGTACGCCCAGCAATTCGGGGCGTACGCCTAGGCGTTCGGGGCGTACATCTGGGCGTTTGAGGCGCGTTTTTTTAGTGAGGCGTAAGCCCCAAAGACTTTTTCAAATTAAAATAAAATTTCTTAAATAAGTCCTTCATATAACCAAATTCTCAAAAGTCAACTTGATAATTACTCAAAAGTTTTAAAAAGGAACTGAAATGTATTAAATTTAAAAGTCAAAACCTTTTTTATTGATTCAAACCTTAATTCATGGTCTTCCCCAATTCTTTATCTTGTCTGCTAGTCTGCTAATATCTCCCAACAACAATGAATATTTAGTTTTTTTACAAATACAAAGAGAACTCCATTCTCCTTCGTAGAAGCAAGTTCAAAGTTCAAATTGCAGGTTAGTCATCCTTTTTGTTCCTCCATGTAGAAAACTTTATTCTTTTCGGCTCAAGTTACTTATGCTTCTAAGTAACTTATAATAGATTATTTTGACTAGTTTATATATATATATATATATATATATATATAATTTTTTTTAATTTTTAGGCAATTTTACATGTTTATAAATATTTAGTGTAATTATATTATTCTATAAAATATTAAAAATTAAATACTTATGGGGCTTACGCCCCGTGACTCAGGGCTTACGCCTCGTTGAGGCATATGTAAAATGCCTCGCCCTATGCCCACGCCTTTTAAAACACTGCTTACAAATGCTTTGAATCATATTTTACAGGAATGAATAACGTAGACATCCTTAACTACTAAGAGTAGAACCATTTATGGAATAACATTATGTTTATATATTGTTACTTGGATTATGCCAAAATAAGGAAGGATTAGCCTTAACATACCTGGTCTCAACCCACTAGCTCAAGAGGTCAACTCGTATCCGCTTCACGATCTATACGATAGCAAGAATAATACTATTGCCAACCATACGAACAATCCTCTTAATCGCATAACGGAAGATAACCTATCCTAAAATGAAATGGACAATATTTCCCCTATTGTTATCATTCCTTCAATTCTACCATAGGCAAGGTAATATAACATCACAACCTGCAACTCCTATAACAAGTTTTACAATCCAAACAACGATATAACGAGCGGAAAGCTCGGCTATGATTATCAACCATACTTCTCCAATCTTTTCTTTCATTCAAAACAAATATCAATTACTACACCAACTACATACTCAAGTTACTCCAACAACTTTCAACCACAACACAACTTAGAAAATTACTAAATAGCCGATATAACAACAACAACAACAACGTCAAAATACATTTTTTGCTATTAAGTCCACAATTCTCATCCCACAATTTAGTCAAGATCTAGACGAGTTTAAATATACCAAGGAAAGAAAAATTCTTACCTTATTCGCCAAGAAATACTATTATTCTACCTTACTTAACATTGAAGAAAGCCCAAATACAATGCATCAAAATGGAACAACGAGATCGAGGTGGTGCGCAAAACCCGTATTATTGTCTTTGAGAAATATTACACTTTGCTTCCCCAATCACTTGAAATATTACGTTGATGTGGTATGTATCTCCATTCACATTTTGATCAAGTGTATTACTAAATTGAAAAGTTAGGAAAGTGTCACGACCCAATTTCTCCTATAGGTCGTGATGGCGCCCAATGTTACCTCTAGGCAAGCTAATATTGAACTAACTTTGTGATCTTTTTTTTTTTTAGAAATGTTGAAATAGTTGGTTTTTAGTTTGTGCATAAATCGGAAGTAAGAATTTAACAAAATAAGAGATTAAACTTTTGAAATCAAGAGAAAGAGATAAAATAACCCAAAACCATTAAGTGTCTACTAGCATAAATCACCAAGACTCGGTGTCACAAGTATATGATCTACTAGTAGAATATACAAAAGATTACTACTCTACTATCTAAAATGAAATAGACAGAACAATAAACAAAAGAAAGAATCCGGCTGCTGCAGAACGGCTCGGAAGGCAGCTCATCGTGTAGTCTCGTAACAGGGATCACGTGTGTGCGCCAGACTGATATCTAGATGCACCTGCCTTAGATCTTGCACATTAAATGCAGAAGTGTAGCGTAAGTACATAAAAACATGTACCCAGTAAGTATCCAGTCTAACCTCGAAGAAGTAGTGACGAGAGGTCGACTTTGACACTTACTATGGGCTAATAATAAAATATCAAAATTATAGCTAAGCATGGATTACATAAATATGGCTGAAAACTCAATAAGAGGAAATAATAAACGGGTTTCTCGCTAATAATAAGTCCCAAATTCATTTCCATCATTTAACAATTTATCTCAAGCTAATGAAGCAATATCAATTATAAATAATTCCAAAGATTCATTATATGCAATCATGTCGAGGTCATACGGCCCGATCCAACATAAAAATATCTAAACTATGCGCTGCTGAGGGTCGAACAGCACAAACCATAGATTGTATTTATCTACTACCGAGGCGTTTGGCCCGCTCCACAAAAGAAAATAATTTAAAGAAACACAAATTCTTAATAACAGTCAAGTGACTCATCTACAACTTCAAGTAAGTGAAATTTAACCTTTTACAATTCCTTTATCAAATTTCAATATGACTTAAGAAATTAAGCTAACAAGTAGGGTGCAAACATTGTAAGTATAGCATGATATGGATCCTAGACTACTCAGACAATAGCATAATTAGTAGCCACGTACGGACTCCCGTCACCTCGTGCGTACGTAGCTCCCACAAATAAGAGCACATATTAATCAATTCACCTATGAGGTTAATTCCCTCTTACAAGGTTAGAAAAGAGACTTACCTCG
This sequence comes from Nicotiana paniculata, assembly GCA_005239505.1. Lineage (NCBI taxonomy): Eukaryota > Viridiplantae > Streptophyta > Magnoliopsida > Solanales > Solanaceae > Nicotiana > Nicotiana paniculata. The sequence continues at coordinate 25,828 of ML311630.1, read as the reverse complement.
TCTCAAATCCTACTTTCCGGTCCAAGATTGTGCTCAAACCCTCAATCGGTGCCGAATCAAAACTAGTCAAAATTTTATATAAAATGATCGATACATGTTCAAAAATTCATATTCTAACTATTAGAGTGATTACCCAACCCCAAATGTAGGATTCCTAAAAATTCACCCGGGGGATCACGTGCCCGGATACTAGAAATTTTTGAATAAAGTTGTTACCCATAACCTCATGAATTCAAATATATGACTTTCACTAAATTCCATAACAAATTTTGTGGTTAAATCCCATTTTTATTAAAAACCTATATTTTTACCTAAGCCCATGATTTCCACTAATTTACATGTTATAATCTACCCAAAAGTTATGTATTTAACTCACATTTGGTAGGAATTACTTACTTCAATTATTTGATGAAAATCCCTCTAACTAACTCCAAAATCGCTCGCCAAGAAGTGTAAGAAATGAGCAATAATGCCTAAGTCTCGTATTAAATAAAGTGGTATGACTTCTGCGATTTTATCACATGCGCTGCCACAGACGCACCTACTATTCCTCTTTTGTGGACCAAGGACAAGATGCCTCCTCTCGCTCCTATGCTAAGGCGATCGCGCCTGCGGACCCGCACCAATGGCAAAAAGTGCGCACCTGCGACACTGCCTGCTCCTACGATGACTGCCTTCGCACCTGCGAACTGGACCGCTTCTTTGGTCGCTGGCCTCCCTTAGCTGGTCCGCTACTACGACTCGTGGCTCGCACCTGCAGCTGTCCAAGCGCAGGTGCGATTGCCCCAGAAGCTGGGAGCTTTAGTTGTTGCTCCCAAATTTCAACTTTGTCCGAGCCTCATCCGATTAACACCTAGGGTCTCCGAGACCCCCCCCCCCCCCCCCCCCCCCCCCCCCCCGCGAGCGTGATGCGCTGGACCTAGCCGAAACTCGTGGTCAAAAAAATCAAGAGTTGTATTTGGCTCAGGACCACATTAAGGGAAAAATCCTTGAGGTAGCCACGTATACCTCCCGAGCTTGCAGGAGTTGTCAAGGAATGACGCCCGAACGATTTGCTGAAGTATCATTGAACCTCGCTCGTCACATATCTGCAGATTTAGAGAGGATATATCGCGATGTTGGGGGTCAACCGCAGGAATAAGCTTCATGACTACAATAATTCTGGTGGATTCTCTTGAAGAATTTTGGATCTTCCTTTAGTTAGCAGATCATTTTGACTGTTCCTTTGTGGTTTTTGAGTATGTAAGGGTCTTTTGTTGTTTTGAGTCTTGCTATTTTTCTCTTTGTCTTAAAAAGTCTGTTTGAGTCAAGTCTGGTCATGTTTAAACAGTTATCTTTATGTAATTCTTGTTATTGAGTCTTGTATCAAAAAATGAAAACCNCCCCCCCCCCCCCCCGAGCATACCAACAAGTTTGAAATCATAAAACGGACTCGCTCGAACTCTCGTAATGCACAAAACAACATCAAAATTAAGAATCACACCCCAAATCAATTGAAATCAAAATATGAACTTTAAGTTCTTCAATTTACTCGAACGCGCCGAAACATACTTAGACTACTCAGAATGACACCAAATTTTTCTGTGCAAGTCTTAAATCACCATACAAAACTATTCCTGATCTCGGAATCCCATTTGGACCTCAATATCACCAAAACCTACTCCAAACTAAATTTAAATAACTTCAAAACCTTCAAAGAACCAACTTTCACTATTAGGCGCCGAAACTCTCTCGGGTCATCCAAAACCCGATCCGAACATACGTCCAAGTCCAAAATCATCATAAGAACCTATTGGAACCGTCAAATCCCGATTCAGAGATCGTTTACTTAATATGTTGACCGAAGTCAAACTTAGCCTTTTTAGCCAACCTTAAGGAACCAAGTGTTCTGATTTCAACCTGAACCCTTCCAAATCCCGAACTAACCATCCCCGTAAGTTATAAAACAATAAAAGAACATACGGAAAATCTCATTTAGAGGGCTGAGATTCTAAAAAGCAAAACGACCGATCGAATCGTTATAACAAATCATCTAAGTAGTAACTTTATCTATACATGTGTCAATCATACGTCATCCTTTTAAATCGGATGCCAAGGCACCTTTTTAATACACAAGTAACCTTTATAGCCAAAATAGTTTTCCCCTCCACCTTATTCCTAACCCATGTAAATCATGTCCACATAATAATTATTCAACAATCTTGACTTATTTCTCGTCTTCCTACTATAATCTCCAATTAATTAGTTACACACATAATTCATTTCTAGATCGCGCCTCACCTAAATACTAATTACTTTTAACATGCTTCATATACCATACTATCATGATCATGTGGTATATCACTAGTTCATAAATAAAGGGTATTATAACTTGAATTATATTTCATCTCAAAATGTCAAACTTAGGCGAAACTCATTTTCTTCGATTCGTCTACCCTATAACCTTCATGACACTTACTTATCACTTGTTTGAAATAGCATGAATACTTTTAACCTCAAAAATAATCTTGTCCTTGAACCTATGTCAATTAACTTACGAAAAATCCAATGTAGAAAAGTACTGGATGGAACATATCTATATCTATATCTACCTATCTCATCTATCTGTCTTTCTATCTATCTATCTGTCTGTCTTTCTATCTATCTATCTATCTATATCTATCTATCTATATGTCTGTCTATCTATCTGCCTGTTTGTTTATCTATCTATCTATCTATCTATCTATCTATCTATACTATTATAAAAGCATGAATATAATGTTGGCTGCCCAAAAAAATCCCTAAAATATTTCTACAAAGACAATATTTGGTGCATAAAATTGTAATATTCCAATGCCATGCTAATCCTATTTGGACATTAACACTATGCAGTAGAATAAATTTGCGTGGACTTTCAAATCTTTGTTTGAATAGGAAAGAATTCTTTGTCGGAATTTTTTATTTTTTTGCCTGTTAAATAAAAATTATATTGAACTTAATATTACCCGTATGTTTGCTATAATACTATGCATTGTGTGAATATCATCGAACATGCAATCTTTACTTATGGGCCATTTTTAATCTATTTTTCTCTACGGGGGTCTCTTTTTTTCATATTTTTTTAACCAAAGTAATCACCACCAATCGTAGAATTTCCATCCGATTAATCACCAACATGGACATAAATATCTCAAATTGTTGAAAATTAAATTTGGCATTTGATTATTTTTAGAAGTCCATACAAATTCCCATTAGTCAAAATTTTAGAGAAATTCATATTTGTTTTATACATCAGATATTTGTTAACTAATATAAAATAGAGATTAATACTAAATGGTTTAACTAAATCCCGATTTTAATAAAATAGCCAGTTGATGATAAAAATAAAATCACTGCTTATTTTATGTACTAAATAATATTTAAAATTAAAAATAACGGTATAATGGAGGGAATTGAACTTCCAAAATTATAGATATATTAACACCCTTTTATTTGTTTTCTTATTTATTTTATATGTATATCTACAATCATTTATTCTAAAAAAAATGTTCACAAGGAAAGGGGTATTGATACGGATTAATATATCCCAGAGATTGTTTTCTACTTCATTAGACACAAAGTAATGCTCGATTAAATATGTAAATTTTAAAAAAGTGACAAGTCATCAAATTTTCACAACTAATCTCAATATTAATTTACCGGTGAATTCAACTTTATGAGGTTATTTGTAGCATGCTATGTAGCCCCAAAATCAAAATACGATATTTTGTGAAAAAGATCCGCGCATGAAGGATGGTTGATGTAGTAACTACTAACTTCGACTATATAGTAATACATCAATATAAGGAAATGATAAATACTCTACTTATACGAGAAGCAATGGTGAAAAAAGTGCAAATATTTGTAGCATGATAAAAAATATCAATGCGTTGTGTCATATCATCTGTTAGTAAATTGTATTTGTAAAATAATTCTGGAGATAATAAAAAAAAAGATATTCAAACAGAAATGTAAACGAAATAAAAACCAATTCGAGCTCACTGAATTCACAGTGTTTCCTTAAAGAATTTAATCCCTTTCTAGTACCCAAGGTTATGGATTATTTTCTCCCAGGATAGAACGAATTACACACTGTTGTAGTGGTACTTCAAACACCAGTGTTTCAGCGAACACAAAGTTCTTTAGCAAATCACACTTAGTATTGTTTTCTTTGACGTTAAAATATGTAGAAGAAAGGAGGAGAACTCAGAAATTCGTATGAAAAATCTGTGTGAATGGACTTGTAATGCCATAATAAAGAGGAAAAATTGAAGAGGGTGGTTAAGGATTTAATATTAATATTTATTTTAATATTAACATTTTGTTATTAAAACAAATATTTAATAACATTTCTGTTAATATTTACTATTAACAAATAAATTTGGTCCAAAAATTAATCAATCGATCGTTTGACCAAATCTAAATCTGAATCCGAATCCGAGCCGAGCGAGCGAGCGCGCGAGAACCGACGACGACGGCGCGAGGCTTGCCTTCTTCTGAACTCTTTATGAGCATGAAGAAGAGCAATTGTTCATATACCCATCAAAAATCTTTTCTTCTTCCCATATGGGACAATCAAGGAGGGAAACTCAAATATTACTCAAATATTTTATTTTTCCCTCTATTTCCCATTCACCCTATTTTAAGAATTAATAGACCTATTTTAAGCATTAATAGCTTAAAAACCCCAACAATCCCCCACATGAATGGGGAATGGCTATATCACGGNTAAGTAGGTTTCCCTTTGAACTTTCCGTAGTGAACTTATGTCGGATATACTCGATCAATCGGTAGATTTGATATCTTTGAACCGTCGAACTTTGGTGTATACCTAGACAACCATAAGTCATCAACCCTTAACTGTCTTTGGTTCTCATTGTTATGTTTGTTTCAGCCATGAACACCGTCTGGTTTCATAAGTGCATAGAGAACTGACCTTGCGAAATTCTCCTTGAAGCGGCTAACACTTCACACTTACATAGGTGATTCCTAAACGTGTCATCCCGTAGATACACTATTTGATATACCCCGTATCAAATTTAGAAATCATTAAAAAGCCTTAATATTTTATCCTTGGTATTGAACATTGTCTCATCACGAGAATGGACCAAAAGTTTAGTTGATAATGTTGAATCGTCATTAATGACTTTGTTTGATCTCCTTGAACCTAGATCTTGGATCTCCAGTCTTCTAGGTAGAGTTACCGCCACTATGACTTGTTCTCGGCCATAGTCCCATCCCCCTTGATGACTTCTCAACTACCTCTCTAGTTAGGCCTCTTGTAAGTGGATTTGACACATTATCACTTGACTTTACATAGTCAATCATGATAATTCTTCTAGAGAGTAATTGCCTAACGGTTTTATGTCTTCGTCGTATATGACGAGATTTACCATTATACATAACGCTCCCAGCCCTTCCAATTGCCGCTTGACTATCACAACGTATGCATATTGGTGCCAACGGTTTGGGCCAAAATGGAATGTCTTCCAAAAATTCCGGAGCCATTCAGCTTCTTCACCGGCTTTATCTAAGGCTATGAACTCAGCCTTCATTGTGGACTGGACAATACAAGTTTGTTTGGACGACTTTCAAGATATCGCTCCTCCACTAATAGTGAATACATATCCACTTGTAAACTTGGAATCAGTTGATCCGTTGATCCAATTTGCATCACAGTATCCCTCAATGACCGCAGGATATTTATAATAGTGCAAAGCAAAGTCCTGGGTATGTACTAAATACCCCAAAACTCGTTTCATGGCCATCCAATGAGATTGACCTGGATTGCTCGTATATCGACTCAATTTACTTATAGCACAAGATATATCTGGTCGTGTATAATTCATGATGTACATTAAGCATCCCAACGCACGAGCATAATCCAATTGTGATATGCTTTGGCCTTTGTTCTTTGCTAATGCAAGATTCACGTTAATTGGAGTCTTTGCAACTTTAAAGCCCAAGTGCTTGAATTTTTCAAGTACTGTCTTAATATAATGAGATTGTGACAATGCTAGACCTTGAGAAGTCTTATGGATCTTAGTTTCCAGAATTAAAACAGCAACTCCCAAGTCTTTCATATCAAACTTGCCAGTTAGCATACGCTTAGTCGCATCTATGTTGGCAATGTCATTACTCATTATCAGCATATCGTCCACATATAAGAAAAAAAATGACTATGTGATTTGGAACATTTTTAATGTACACATATTTATCACATTCATTTATTTTAAAACCATCTGACAACATTGTTTGGTCAAATCTCGCATCCCATTGTTTGTGTGCTTGTTTTAGTCCGTAAAGGGACTTAACAAGTCTACATACCTTCTTTTCCTTACCTGGAACCACAAACCCTTCAGGTTGTTCCATGTAGATTTCTTCTTCCAACTCTCCATTTAAGAAGTCCGTCTTAACATCCATTTGATGAATTTCAAGACCATAAACTGCAACTAACGCTACTAACGTTCGTATGGAAGTAATTCTTGTAACTGGAGAGTATGTATCAAAATAGTCAAGACCTTCTCGTTGTCTATACCCTTTGACCACAAGTCTTGCTTTATATTTGTTAATAGTGCCATGATATTTTATTTTACTCTTAAAGATCCATTTAGAACCCAACAGTTTATTTCTAGGAGGAAGATCAACCAATTCCCATGTATGGTTGTATAATATGGATTCTATTTCACTATTGACTGCCTCTTTCCAAAATAATGATTCCGAAGAAGACATAGCATATTTAAATGTTTGAGGCTCATTCTCCATAAGAAAGTCACAAAATCTGCCCAAATAAAGTAGACGTTCTTTGACGTTTACTACGTCTTGGATCCTCCTGATTAAATGTAATTTCTTTTGTTTCTTCCCGATGTCGTTTAGATACTTCACCAATTGACTCATATTCCTTTTTATACGGATATATATTTTCAAGGAACTCAGCATTATCTGATCTATAATCGTATTATTATGAATGTCGGAATTTTCTGATTTATGAACCAGAAATCGATATGCTTTACTATTGGTAGCATATCCTATGAAAACATAATCAACAGTTGTCGGTCCTATTTTTACCCTTTTGGGTTTAGGAACTTGCACTTTTTCCAAACACCCCCACATTTTAAAATAATTCAAGTTGGGATTCCTTCCTTTCCATGTTTCATATGGAATGGATTGTGTTTTTCTATGGGGTACTCGATTTAGTATTCGGTTAGCCGTAAGAACGGCTTCCCCTCACAAGTTTTGTGGCAAACCAGAACTTATCAACAATGCGTTCATTATCTTCTTTAATGAACGATTCTTTCTTTCCGCAATCCCATTGGATTGGGGCGTGTAAGGGGTCGTTGTTTGATGAATAATTCCATATTCTAAACATTTTTCTTCAAAAGGAGATTCATATTCACCACCCCTATCACTTCTTATCATTTTGATTATCTTGTTACGTTGCGTTTCAACTTCATTTTTGTATTGCTTGAATGCTTCTATTGCTTCATCTTTACTATTAAGTAAGTAAACATAGCAATATTNAGTAAATATAGCAATATCGAGTACTATCGTCAATAAAAGTTATGAAATACTTCTTGCCACCGCGAGATGGTATTGACTTCATGTCACAAATATCTGTGTGAATTAAGTCTAAAGGATTTGAATTCCTTTCAACTGACTTATAAGGATGTTTAACATGCTTAGATTCCACACATATTTGACATTTTGAATTGTTACATTCAAACATAGGCAATACTTCCAAGTTAATCATTTTTCGCAAGGTTTTATAATTGACATGACCCAAACATATATGCCATAATTCATTTGACTCAAGTAAGTAAACGAAGCTGAAATTTTATTATTATTTTCAACAACCATTACATTCAGCTTAAAAAGACTCTCAGTGAGGTAATCTTTTCCTACAAACATTTTGTTCTTACTTATTACAACTTATCGAATACAAAGACACATTTAAACCATTCTTAACAAGAAGTCCAACAGAGACTAAATTCTTCCTAATCTTGGGAACATGAAGGACGTTGTTCAAATTCATCACTTTGCCGGAAGTCTATTTGAGAAATATCATCCCACATCCTTCAATCTTGGCCTTTGCATCATTTCCCATAGAAAGCGTCTCTTCAGGTCCAACAGGAGCATAAGTAGAAAAAGCTTCTCTAACAGCACAAACATGACGAGTGGCTCCATAATCAATCCACCACTCTTTAGGATTGCCCACCAAGTTGCATTCGGAAAGCATGGCAAACAAGTCATCAACACCATCATGCTTTTCAACCATGTTTGCTTGACCTTTCTTCTTGTCTTTCTTCGAAATACGACACTCCGTAGATTTGTGTTCGGCTTTTCCATAATTGTAGCAATTTCCACTGAACCGCTTCTTGCTTGGGTTGTTTTTCGGTCCAAAAGCCTTCTTCCTCTTTTTGTTATCTTCAACAATATTTTCTCCCATTATTGTTGAGTTTCCAGGGCCTCTCTTTTCAGCAGCTTTATTGTCCTANTTAGTAAACATAATAAAATTAATACTACCAACATTAGTATTAATTCTACTTATACCTTCAGCAAGGAGATCATGAATAATCACTTGCAATTCCTGGACTTGGGTAATAACAAACTTGTTATCTACCATTTTGTAGTCCAAAATATTTGCGGCAACGAACTTCTTCAACCTGGCATCTTCAGTTTTGTATTTCTTTTCAAGCTCAATCCACATTTCTTTTGACGTCTCCATGCCACTGTAGACGTTATACAAAGCGTCCTCCATTCTGCTAAGAATATAATTCTTGCACAAAATCATAGTGCTTCCACGCCTCAATCACAAGAAAGCGTTCATTCTCTGGAGTTTCATCGGACAACACAGGAACATCTTCCTTGATGAACTTCTGGAGACTTAGAGTAGTCAAGTAGAAGAACATCTTTTGCTGCCAGCGCTTGAAAATTTTCCGGGTTTCTCCACCGGTGCCAATGTTGCCGGTGTTGTTTGGCTCGTTGAGGCATTGGCAGTTACCATCGGAACATCTTGGTTTCCGATGTCATTCGTCATTTCTGTAAAATAATGACACAAACATTAAAATCACGTAGATTTTAATCTTCAATAGAGTAGAAAACCACAAAGGTTTTACTCTCTAGAAACAGTGAGTATAACGCAAATACAGAAAATATATTAAATTTCTTAAGTTTGTTAGTAAACTGTATTTGTAAAATAATTCTGGAGATAATAAAAAAAATAATATTCAAACATAAATGTAAACGAAATAAAAATTAATTCGAGCCCACTGAATTCACAGTGTTTCCTTAAGGAATTTAATTCCCTCCTAGTACCCAAGGTTATGGATTATTTTCTCCCAGGATAGAACGAATTACACACTAGTGTAGTGGTACTTCAAACACCTGTGTTTCAGCGAGCACAAAGTTCGGTAGCAAATCACACTTACTATTGCTTTCTTTGAAGTTAAAATATGCAGAAGAAAGGAGGAGAACTCAGAAATTCGTATGGAAAATCTGTGAGAATGGACTTGTATTTATAGCCAAAGTTGGGCTGAAATCTGAAGAGGCAACTCTTCAGAATGGCTATTTTTGCAAAACGGTCATAGCATAAATTCTATAATAAAGAGGAAAAATTGAAGAGGGTAGTTAATTTTCTGTTACAAAAACAGAAAACTGAATATTGGATAACTGAATTGGATTTAATATTAGTATTTATTTTAATATTAATATTTTGTTATTAAAACAAATATTTAATAACATTTCTGTTAATATTTACTATTAACAAATAAGTTTGGTCCAAAAATTAATCAATCGATCATTTGATCGAACCCGAACCCACATTCGAGCTGAGTGAGCAACGACGACGACGACACGAGGCTTGCCTTCTTCTCAACTCTTTATGAGCTAGAAGAAGAGTAATTGTTTATATACCCATCAAAAACCTTTTCCTCTTCCCATATGGGACAATCAAGGAGGGAAACTCAAATATTACTCAAATATTTCATTTTTCCTTCTATTTTCCATTCATCCTATTTTAAGCATTAATAGCCCTATTTTAAACATTAATAGCTTAAAAAATCCAACATCATCTAAGAATGAGATTGATGTTGGTTTACTTGGTCACAAGTTTTAAGGCACTGAGTACTGTATTTTGCTCCTCCAGTTTTGAGGCGCGACATAAGATAATCAGCACACATATGTCAAACTAGAGGATACTAAATTAACAAGAAAATAAATTAATATTCTGTGACGAAACTCTTATGTCCAAGCGTCCGACAATTGAAATAATTGGTGGAGTTTTAAGATTATATTTGTTTCATACAAATAATTTTATGTTGCACTTTCAAAATGAATATCAAAATCGACAATAAAATATTTGGTCTGAAAGTACAGCCAAAGCGACAAAAACATCATCCTTCTAAAAATATTTGGTAAACATCATCGTTCACATTGCATATTTTGCATAATACATACAAGTACTACCCAACTTAACTAAACTGATCATCTTTTTAGGTTTAAATTATATCCAATCATTTTGTATTCAGTATTATGTTAATCTAATAATATTGATTACAATATTTAAATGATTATTGCAAATTTTTATTGCATTTGCTTTACAAAGGAATCTTTTTTCTTTTATATAGCTTTTTAACAATTTAATGTGTTATACTTTGATTTAAAACTAAAAAATTTCGTGCAAAACACAAAAAATTAGTACCATAGAAAAGACTAAAAGGATACTAGTACAATTTGTTCGGATTGTTGGAACTAAAAGAATTGAATAAAATATTCTTCATCTTCCAAAAGAAATATAGATTAAATAGTTAATTTTGGTGAAAATTTGTGAAACAATCAAGATTTGTATAATAATTCCAATTTATATCTATTTTTTTTGGTAATTAAAGACTTTTTTTTATAACATAGTGCTTAATAGTCATTACAACATGAGATTTTCCTAGGCCACATAGTGCATGTTCCATCTCTATCAAAAACAGAAATAGAAAAAGCGGGAAGATAATTAATACATCATTAATTTATCAAAAGAGTCCAAGCTGCATCCATTCTTGGCTAATTTATCCGCTACTCCATTAGCTTCTCTGAAGCATGCTTCAAAGTTGGTATTCTCGCCTCAATCAATATGAACCTGCAGTCATCAATAATATTTTGATAAATGCAGTTATCGTTTGTTATCAAGTTGATTAGTTCCTGGCAGTCCGTTTCAATGACTAGAGGAGTTAGTCTTTTTTGGATTGCTAGTTTTAGACCCTGTAATAGAGACATGGTTTCCATTTGGATGTTTGTGGTATGAGCAAACACCATAGTAAATCCTAATATCCAATTTTCATTACTATCCCTAAATAATCCTCCTATTCCTCCCCTTCCTAGGTTTCCTAGGCAAGAACCATCGGTATTTAGTTTGAAAAACCCTCCGAGAGGGGGTTCCTATTTTATATGAATGGTCTTTTTTGGTATATTTGTAGGGCCCCATTTGCCTATAAAGAAGAATTCATGGGCACTACTTATTATATGGCTAATGTTAGGATATGAGTTATTTCTTTGAAAAATCTTTCCATTTCTGGTGGTCCAGATATACCAAAGGAGGAATGGTAGAAAAACTGGCCACCCGATGTAGTGGTTAAAACACTTTTTTTGATTTTAGTTGATATTTTAGCCAGTTAAAGGTGGTGAGCTTATTGTTCAGCCGTTGTGGATAGTTATGCTTTATGTGGTATTGTACCCATATTACCCTTGAGTAAATACATTTGAATATCATGTGCTCGATGTCCTCCTTTTCCAATCCACAAATACTACATGTGTCAGTAGGGCAGATATTGCATTTTACCAGGAGTGCGGCAGTTGGTAGTCTGTTTAGGACAAGCAGCCACATTAAGTATTTCAATTTGTTCAGGGTATCACATTTCCAAGTCCAATTGTAGTCTAGGTTAGAGATGACAGCATAGGCCTCCTTGATGGAGTGAGAGTTGTGTCCGGGGGAATTCCAGGTGATTTTGTCCCTACTTGGTTGAAATTGTTGAATATAAGTACTATGAATTTTATGAATGATATATTTTCCGGAAGTTCGAAAGATAATATTGATATGTTGAAATGGCCATTTTGTATAATAGATATTGCGTTCATATCTAATTCTTCTTTATTGAGAGGCCCTTGGATAAGATGTCTGAGGGTGTCCCTGTGACTAATCCACTAGTTATCCTAAAGCTTAACGTTCACACCATTTTCTATGAGTTATTTAGTACCTTTCTCGCAAACCTTAAGCCCTTTGCAGATATTTTTCCATATGCGTGATGTAGATAGGCTAGGGTTGATTCTGTTATTTGCAGTGGCTCTGCTTCCATTGCGCAACACTTGGACCCATAGGGTCTCCTTATTACTATAGTATCTCCAAGCCAAACTAGCACTGAAGGCATCATTCTCCCAGTGGGTTTTATATAGTCCTAAACCCCCTTGCTCTTTGGCTTGGTGACTTTATTTCAATTTAGGAGATGTCATTTCCTTTTCTCCTCCGTACTTCCTCATAAGAAGTTCCATCGTATGGAGTCGATCTTATTTAAGGAGTATTTAGGAAGGCTGAAGATTTGCATAGTGTGATTGGGGATGGCTGCAAGGGACGCTATAATGAGAGTGGTTCTTCCTGCTAGATTTAGGAAATGAGTTTTCCAACCCTTAAGCATGTTGTTAATCCTGTCTATAATATATTGGAAGTATTTTTTGTAAAGTCTTGAGTTTGTCATAGGGAACCCCATGTATTCTCCTACTATAGTTGAGATTTTAATGTCAAGATAATTTCTAAATAAGGATTGTTTGTCAGACAGTGTATTTTTTGAGAAAATTACGTAGGATTTGTTGAAATTAATGGATTGGCCAGAGAAGGTGCAGAATTTATTGAGAGTATCTATGAGGGAGTCACAGCTTTTGTGGTTGGCCTCCATCATAAGGATGAGGTCATCAGCAAAGAATAAATGTAACAGTTGGGGACCATTTTTTGAAAGGACTATTGGGTCCCATCTACGGAACTCTACCTCGTGGTTAATAAGTCTAGATAGTATTTCCATAAATATTATAAATATATATGGAGATAAGGGGTCCCCTTGCCTGATGCCCCTTATTGGATTAAAGAAGTCAGTTTTTGTTCCTTTAATGAGAATGAAGGTAGAGGTGGAGGATATACAAGACATTATTAGATCAATTAAGTCCTTTAGAAAGTTTAGAGATTTTAGTGAGAATCTAATAAAGGACCATTCCAGCTTATTAAAATCCTTTTCTAAATTAATTTTTACCATGATTTTCCCTTTTTCCCCTTTGGTATTGTTAAAATAATTCAGCACTTCATGAACTATATTGTCTGAAGCCCTTATTCCTTCTATGAAATTGGTTTGAGTCAGATGGATGATTTTATTGAGAAGGGGTTTGATTCTATTCACAATAATTTTAGTAACAACTTTATAGGTAGTGTTACAGAGACTAATAAGCCTAAATGGCTTAAAGGATTCAACATTTTATTTTTTTGGGATTAGGAATATGAAGGTGCTATTCATATTTTTGATCATTTTTTTGTTCTTAAAAGAATCTTTGCAAAATATAATCAGGAGGTTATTCGTTTTTCCCCAGAATTTTTGGTAAAAGAAAGGGTGGAGCCCATCTGGGCGAGGTGCTTTTAGAGGCTTAAAGGAGAATACGGCTTCCTTAATTCCTCCATTTGAGGGCTCTCTGATGAGGAGAGCATGCTCATGAGAGCTAATGGTAGCATGCACATGCATATAAAGATTGTTTTTATAGAAGATAGTATGCTCCGTGGTGTATAGATTTTTGTAAAAGTCTGTGATGATGGAATTTAATTCTTTGGGATTGTGGAATCAATTTTCTACCTCATCTGAGACTAAATATCCTATTATTTCTTCTTCTTTGCATGGCTGTGAGATGAAATTTTTTTATGCTGGCATCCCCTTCTTGTATCCATTGAATTCTTGATTTTAATTTCCAAAATTCTTCCTCAAGTGGGTTCTTGTTAGGTGTTTTACACACGCTTCTTGAAAGATATTGATACAATCTTTGTTGGCTATGAATCTATCCAATCATTATGAAGGTGTTGCTTTTTTTTTTCTTCCCTTTATTTGTCCAGGTATACTTGGGACCTTTAAATCCTAAATCTAGTAGTTTGAAACTATCGAGTCAATCAATAAACCTAAATATTCTGTTATTTTTAACGGGTAAGCCCCCGAACTTCACACTAGCCCAGTAACTTCATTAAAATCTCCTAGTACTAGCCAGCTTTTTATAGTTATTAAGTATTTCCTCAAATCCAGCGGGAAACTTAAGATGTACCTTTTTTCTTTTCTTGTTTTGAACACTATGGTTCTGGTGATCTTAGCACTCTATGTTCCACCACCCTTTCCGATGGAAGGTCTTCCTCTTCTTCCTTCTCTTCCCTCTGTGATTGGACTGGGTTTGTTTGTTTTATTGCAGGAGGAAATAATGTTGGTGTGTTGGTTTGGTGGTTCTGGAGACCCGGCGTAGGTATCATCATTGGTGCTTGATTCATCTGAAGGTTTTACATATTCTGAAAAATAGGAGCGGGATTTGGCGGTGGCTGGACGTTTGGAAATATGGGTGAGTTCGAGTTGAGAAGATTATAGGGGTGAGGAGGTGTCCGTGCTTGTTGATTCTGCCATACATGATGGCTCCATGGTGATGGTATCCCCTTGTATAGGTTTGTAGCATGTGCTAACCATGGATTGTTCACTATACTTCCCATGGCTATTCTCAATCCCTCCACTACTCTTTGAGCTAGGTAGCATGGATCCTTGATTTGAATAAGTATGTCCTCCCTATTGATTTATAGGCTCAAACTTAGGGTGTGTCCCATTAGACCATGCTCTATCCAGCTTTGAGGAACATGGTTTGGGGGTAAGGGTAGGGTTGTGTATAGTGTTGGTGCTTGGAGAGTATGTGGTGTTTCTTGGGGTAGTCTTGTCGTATGGTTGCTCCTTCGGTGTTGGTCCCTTACCCACACATTCCTCTTTGTTCTTACATTCCTTCTTTGGTAGTTGTTTGGGAGCCTCGGCATCCTTGGTGTATTTGCTATTGGTTTCTTCAAGCTCGTTTTTATTTTCTGTTAGGGGTAGGTGAAGTAAGAAAGTAGAATATGAGGTAGTGGTTTGATTTGGGGTATATCCACTAGAGAAATTAATAAATCTTTCTTATTAATGCTCTCATGCATTTCAATGTCAAGTTCATTAATGAGGCTGTTATCTAAGGGCATGGAGAAGAAGGCTTGATGTGAGGTTGAGGGGCTTGCTAGAGAAAAGAAGCAGTTTTCCAGGGCTATACTGCCCACTTTTTGGCTGGGAATAAGGTTATCAGTTACTAGGTTTTGACTTCTAGGAGGTAGGTCCAAGGACATGACTTCATAATCCATTGGTAAATTTGTTTGATTGATGCCCAAGGCTTTTTCCTTAATAGGGGGGTTTGTATTAACTATGGGGCAATTGGAAAGAGTATGTTGAGTGTTACCGATACTAACCCCTTTGTGTTTATTACGTTGACTTGCTTTGTTGCTAGGATGTTTGACATGAGTTGATTGAGGGGAGTTTGTAGGGTTTTGTTTATTATCCATAGGGTCTTCTATGGTTTGGACGTAAGTATTATGGTACCCTATATTTTTGGTAGGGCTGACGTATGTTTCTTTTGTAATAGGGGTGGGAGTAGTCTGATTTGGAAACTTTGCGTGGATCTGCTCTTTACCCTTTGTGTGCATGGCTTCATTTGTGACAGAAACCTCCTTTTGTCCAATGGTTTTCTTGTTTGGAATTTTTCCTAGGCTGCTTCCGCCATGGGGTTCCATCGGGCAAGTTTGTTGGTGGCTTCCATTGATGGGCAGGTTGAGGTTACTTGATTTCGTATTACTAGTTTTTCCCTTTTCCTGCTTCTTTTTTTCTTTTTGATGCGAAATAATAGTCCAATTTTCAATTTTTCTGGTAATGGAGTCCATGTCTTGGGTATGTCTATTTCTGAGAGTGTTATGATGGTTTCCCCCTAAGGTGTTTGTCATGTTGTTTGGACATACTGATAGGTCATGTCCTATTCGTCCACAACTGGTGTATAGGACGTTAAAGCCTTCATAGGAATCCTGTGATAGTGTTTTCCTAGAATAATGTGTATCTTAAGAGGTTTCTAAATCGGGACTAGGATACAAACCTAGCATATTTTTTCCTAAGAGCTGAGGAGGTGCAAACGTAAATACGATAAGTTCTCCTAGTTTGTTTCCTATTTTTTGTAAGATGTCATAGTAGTAAAATTCAGTAGGAAGCTTCGGCAATCTAGCCCATATGGCCCAGTAAGTTAGAGAAGCTTCAGATGCCACAGATCTAGGTTCCCATTTTCTAACGGTGAGGAACTGGTTTCCTATGAACCAAGGTCCGTCATGGAGAGCTTTATTGTAGTTTTCTTTTTTATTGAATTTTATGAGATAATAGTCACTTCCTAGGTCAATAAGGGAAAGAGCCTCACTTGGTTTTCATATTGCTTGTAACTTCTTTTGAAGGAATTGATATCCTATCCTTTTCCCGAAGACCTTAACAATAAGGGAACTTGCGCAGTTTTATAGATGCGTTCTTTATCAACGAAAGTGATAGGGATGAATATGTCAGATTCTTCTTCAAAAAAAGAATTTTCAATTTCATCAGCGGTGGTTAGGTTCTCATCTATGTCATTCTAAACACAAATGTTGTTTGAGTTGTTATTTTTAAGAAGGTTGTTTAGGATATTGAGGAAGGAAGGTTTGTCGTTATGGAGGTTTCTTGGTTCTATGGACTGGGTATCATGTCCCAGCTTTGACGGGTTGATGTCAAAGCTGCTTGTTTCTCCAGTTGAGATCTCCATATGGTAGTAGTTGTTCATGGTAGAAGCATGATCATGGTTTTGGGGATTAAGGAGAGTACTCTGTATCATGGGCGTATTAGGGTTTGCGGGGTGGAGGAAGAGGGTATTGGATGGAATCCTAGAGAGAAGCCAGAGTCCTAGAGAGAAGCCAGAGAGTTCTCTCGCTCTAACCCATCTCTCCCAATTTGTATCTATTTCGAGAGAACTTAATAGGTCAATAATATAGTTTGATTGATAATGTAGTTTGGTTGTCAACTTCTTTAACCCTGAATTTTAAGAGATATTTATAGGCCATCTCCAAACCTTGTCTCCATTTTCTCCTCCAAAATGCAGTAAATTTCAAAATGCAGTAAAGTTACACCAACCATTACTTCATTTTATACTCCAAAAAAGAATATTCCATTTTATATTCTTCTCTTTCTTCAATATTATATTATTTTCTTTTTATTTTTAATTTTATTTTCTTATTTCTATTAAAGAACATCTATCTTTTTTCTTTTTTACATATTCATCACATATAATTTAATATAAAATTATTTTATACCATAAACTTTTAAATAATATAATTTGTAATCAAATATTATAGATTGTATGTATTAACGGGTAATTTAAATAAAAGTGAAATCATTGAAATACAAGATAATTCAATACATATTACATTATCGTAAAACTCATATTAATTATTACATAAATATTCAACTTCCACCTCTAGTATGCTCCCATAAATGATCTATTAATGCATTACGAAGTGCAAAATAAGCATCTTTGTCCTTAATTTTTTGTGTCGAGCTAAAAATTATTCAAATCGATAATTTTCATCTACCACCATTTTTACCGTTGGAGGTGGACATTCACAATCATCTTAACTTAGTGCATTAAGATCACATTCATCCTCTATTATCATGTTGTGCAGTATAATACATGTAGTTTTACATAAAAATAATAAATGCACGAAAATTAATTTATCAAAATTATATGCAAAAAGTTAAGATGTAAAATTAATATTATAAAGATATTACATAAACATAATTAGGTTTAAATAAAGAGATAAATTAAAAGAGTTAAATAATAAAAATAATAATAAAATAAGAATAAATAGTAATTGAGGAGATGAATAATGTCACTCCATATTTGGAGTAACACTATTCATCCCGCATTTTGAGGGCAAAAATGGGGAGCATTGAGGCTCCATTATGGCAAAAAATACCCCTATTATGAATAAATGAGAGAGGGTTGAAGATGCTCTTATGAAATCAAATAGCAATATGATATATAAGTCTAATAATAATTTTGTTCGAACTCAATATATTAATATGTTCATGACATAATAATGTTGCTTTTAATACTTATCGATGTCGTAAATATTATATTAGCCTATAAACATTATGTACATAAGCGGAATCAGAATTCGATAGCTGCGGGGACACCATGACACTCAGTATAAATTTATTATTATTCATAATGATTGGCAGGGATTATATTTGAAGATATTTATAAATATATACAAAAAATTTGTCGAAGTTTTCGGGTGCCGGTCCCCTCAACATGACATGTGCGTCCGCCTCCGATTACGTATAGTTATTGAGTTTGAAGTCTAATATTAATAATATTATCCTTCTAAAGAAAATATTGTGTTTGATTGGGGCATTCACACAAAAAATCCTTTTTCGCGATCGCTCTTTAAATTCATGTATTCGTTAGTTTAGTAGATTAAAATTATTAGAAAACAAATTAGTCCAATTACTTTTAACAAAGACTAAATTAGATAAAAATTCAAATTCTCTACAATACTATTTTTCTTTCTGTTTAAATCAACTACTCTGATAAAAAAATTCTTAAATCTTAAATGTAAATAAAATAAAACTAGTAACCGTAAATTATTTATTAGATAAAGATTAGATGAAATCTAATTATAATGAAGAACTTCCAAATATTAATCAAAAATCTTAGAACGAGATTATATTCAATCTAATTAGAATCTACGGATTTCAAAGCCTTATAAATGATAAATGGGAACTCCAAAATTGCCTGAGAATATTTTAAAGGATATTCCCCGCATTTCAAAGTATTCCCGCCAAATTACTATCAACATCAGACAAGAGCTTTTTCGTCTCCACGCGCCGGCGGTGTTAATCGCGTTCGTTGAACGCGCTACAGGTGTCAGCTTGTATTGTGAAAACGCCCCAATAGTGATGAGAAACTTGCCTTTAAAATTTAGACATTTCCCAAATATTTTGTGAAGTTCTTTTGGGATCCCCATACATTTTGCATAATCAATTTACATACCCTACCATTTTGAAATTATTAACTTTTTACCCACTTTTTCTTTCTGGAAAAATATTCAAAATTACACTATGACTATATGAACTTCTGCTTTGGAGCCATTAATATTCTCGTCGTTAGCATATCGTCTTCTATTTATTATAAAGATTATCCGAGCTCCAACATGGTCTGAAGAGATTTTATCGTTTCAAATCTTAACACCATGTATCTCACGTGTCAAAATACTTTGATAAAAGGTTCAATATTTTGTACCTTTTCCTAAAATATTTGGACAAATGAGATATTGATCGGGTTAAAAGCTCGCAATCCATGCTGCTGCTCCGGTAGAGTGTAAACACGAGATTATTTACTAATTATAATAATATCAATAATCATAAAATATAATATATTGCGTAATGCAACATTTTACCTATACTATGACGAGGCATAGGTGATGGGTCTAGCCATGATCGAACATGATGCTTGCTTGATGACCTTTGAGACTATAACTTTCGATATAAATGCTTGGCCCTAACGTAACACACGGTCAAATTATGATTTTTAATATATCAAATGAGTAATTTCAGACCTTTTCCCATACTATACTTTATATAAATTACTCCCTCTGTTCACTTTACTTGGCAGGTATAATAAAAATAGATTTTTATTTTTACTTTTCACTTTACGCATATCAAGAGAAGACAATTTTTTTTCCTGTTATATTCACAATATTTATTACTCATCATTTCAAATCATTTTCTTAATTCCAATAAAATATGCATCAATTAATATGGGTATCATGGTAAATTATGCACTTTATTTATTATTTTTTAAGGAGTGTGAAAAGTCAAAACGTGCTAAGTAAAAGTAAACAGATTGAGTGCATAAGGCGCATTGGGAAAGGGGAAGTGAAGTAGGAATCGAACTTACGCCTATTTTATACTCCATCTATTTCATACTATGTGTCGTGTTTCTCTTTTATACGCATCTTAAGTAATGTTAATTAGGAAAGAGACTGGACTATTCTACCCTTATTTATATCTTAAGATATATTCTCTCTTCATTGAATATTTATTCCTAAGGGTAAAGAAAAATAATTAATTTTGTCTTGAACTTCTAAAATGACAAATAATTTGAGACAATTATTTTTAGTAACCACGACTATTAATATGAGACGGGAGGAGTAATAAGCTTTTATCAATAAAACTAGACTATTTATAAACCTTCGCAAGGAAGGTGTAAGATTGTATATACACTACCCTTCACAAATCCTAATATAGTTGTGAGATTATATTGGGTTTGTCGTTTTTGTTTTTATTGTTGTTGTTTGTACTAGACTAATATAAAACTTTATATTAAAGCCCCCTCCCCTCCTTCTTATATTAGAGTGGGCGCTAAACCAAATACACATAATTGTTGATACTAAATCAAATGTCTAAAAGCCTCATTGGCCTTACTACTACAATATAATAAATTGGTGGCACTTAACACAAAGCAAGAGTAATTGATACTAGATTAATTATGATGCCTTAGGAATCATAAGCCGTACTATAAAAGGTGACACCACTCGTGCGATAAAAGCAAGGAGTAGTAGAGTCTTATGTATTAGTCTTTGTTGGATTGGGTAAATATTTGGGTAATTAGGACAATCACACGATTATCGAAGCCCCACGCACTTACTGCCTTTTTGTTTATTCATGTCATTAACCCCTTTAACTAATTTCAAGGATTAGCTTTTTGTTCTTTATTTTTTCTTTCATTAATAACCTTAATCCTAATGATTAGGCCATCCCTTTTAATTTCAATGGCTTAATGTGACACTATTAGGCTAAACGTTTAAGCAACACCACCCCTCTCCCCTCCCAGGTAACGTAGAGTGACGGGGTTCAGTTGAACATCCTTCATTAAAAAATTTTATTAAGTAAATAGAAAATTATAATATATAAGTTAAAAATTCCTTAAGCTTGTTGTCAATACTGTGTTAAGACAAACTGTTAGAAGAAATAGAAAATCAGTAGATGATATGAAATATTCCGAGTCCACAATTTTTTTGTGCGTCCTTAAGGAATTTTAACCCCCTCACAAGTTGCCAAGGTAATGGATTAAATCCTCCCAGGATGAAACGGAATAAACCTTCCTGCAACAGTGGCAATACTAATTGAAGGATACCAACAAACTCAAAGAACAAAGCAAAATCACACTTACGATTTTTGAGAGAGAGGCTGTGAATAGAATGCAGTATTTTTCAGAAGGAAATTCTGGATTTTCAGTTAGTGAAAAGGAAGCCATGCTCGGAATTTATAGGCAGTGTGATGTCTGTTTAGGAAGAGGTGTCTGTTCAGAAAGGAAAGGCAGCATTTGGATTATACGTTTCAGTTAATTTCGTTAATGAACTGACTGGCATTTAACTAATTCTTAAATAATTAATTAAATAACTTTTGTCCAAAAAATAATCTTATCGATCATTTGACAAATCCAAATCCAAAGCCGAGCCGAGCGACAACGACGGCGCGAGGGTTCATTCTCTTCAACTCTTTTAAGAGCTCTAAGAAGTGATTCTATATTTATACACACAAGTATAGTTGTCTTTCACCAATGTGGTACAAAGTTCATGACAAAACTCACTTGATTCAAATTTTCATTTCCCTCCATTTTATTTCCCACCATTTTTCAATTCACACTCCTTGTCTTTAAAGCCTAATGGCTTTAAAGTCCAACAATCCCCCACATGAATGGGAATGGCTATAACAAGAATGATCATAGATGAAAGCTGTGTGATTTGCAAGTAAGGATTAATTGCATCTGGATAAGTAGGTTCCCCTTTGAACTTTCCGTAGTGAACATATGTCGGATATACTCGGTCAATCGGTAGTTTTGATATCTTTGAACCGTCGAACTTTAGTGTATACCTAGACAACCATATGTCACACAACCAACCCTTAATTGTCTTTTAGTTCTCATTGTTGTGTTCATTTTAACCATGAACACCGCCTGATATCATAAGTGCGTAGAGAATTAGCCTTACAAAATTCTCATTGAAGCGGCTTCCACTTCACACTTACATAGGTGATTCCTAAACGTGTAATCCTTTAGATTGACACCACATCAAACTTAGGTAATCATTAAAGAACGTGTAAAGTTCTATCCTTGTTACTGAACATTGTCTTCATCACGAGAAGGGACCAAAGATTTTACTTTGACAATGTTGAACCGGTCAATCACAACTTTGTTTGAGCTCCTTGAACCTAGATCTCGGAATATCCAAAATTCTAGGTAGAGTTACCGCCATGATGACTTGTCCTCGGCCATAGTCCCATTCCCTTAGATGATTTCTCAACTCCCTCTCTAGTTAGCCTTTTGTAAGCGGATCCGCCACATTATCATTTGATCGTACAAAATCAATAATGATAATTCCACTAGAGAGTAGTTGTCTAACGGTTTTATGTCTTCGTCGTATATGACGAGACTTTCGGTTATACATAATGCTTCTTGCCCGTCCTATTGCAGCCTCACTATCACAATGTATGCATATAGGATCCAAATGTTTTGGCCAGAATGGAATGTCTTCTAAGAAATTTTGAAGCCATTCAACTTCTTCGTCGGCCTTATCTAAAGCTATAAACTCTGATTCCATTGTAGAGCGAGTGATGCACGTCTGTTTGGAAGACTTCCAAGATACTGCTCCTCCGCCAACAGTAAAAACATATCCACTTGTGGACTTTGTTTCTGTTGAGCCGGTTATCCAATTTGCATCACTATATCCTTCGATAACCGCAGGATAATTATTGTAGTGCAAGGCGTAGTCTTGGGTATATTCCAAATATCCCAGAACTCGTTTCATTGCCAACCAGTGATGTTTGTTGGGATTACTTGTGAATCGACTAAGTTTACTTATTATTGCACAAGCTATATCAGGACGTGTACATTTCATGATACAAATTAAGCTTCCCAACACACGAGCATAATCCAATTGAGACGTGCTTTCACCTTTATTCTTTACGAGATAGTGGTTTAAGTCAATTGGAGTTCTTGCACTTCTAAATTCCAAGTGTTTGAATTTTTCAAGTACCATTTTCACGTAATGTGATTGAGACAAAGCCAAGACCTGAGAAGTCCTTTGGATTTTAATTCCTATAATTACATTGGGAACTCCTAAGTCTTTCATATCAAACTTACTAGCAAGCATACACTTAGTAGCTTGAATGTCGGCAATGTCTTTGCTCATTATTAGCATATCATCAACATATAAGCAAACAATGACTATATGATTTGGAATGTTCTTAATGTAAACACATTTATCACATTCATTAATCTTAAAGCCATTTGACAACATTGTTTGGTCAAATTTCGCATGCCATTGCTTGGGTGCTTGTTTTAGTCCGTAAAGGGACTTAACAAGTCGGCACACCTTCTTTTGTTTTCCCGGAACCACAAATCCTTCAAGTTGGTTCATGTAAATTTCTTCCTCCAAATCACCATATAAGAAGGCTGTTTTTACATCCATTTGATGGATTTGAAGACCATACAAGGCAACTAACGTTATTAGCATCCGAATGGATGTAATTCTTGTTACCGGCGAGTACGTGTCAAAATAGTTAAGACCTTCTCGATGTCTAAATCCTTTGACAATAAGTATTGCCTTGTATTTGTCAATAGTACCATCGTCTTTCATTTTCTTCTTGAAAATCTATTTAGAACCCAAAGTTTTGTTACCTGGAGGAAGATCAACCAATTCCCAAGTGTGGTTGCTCAATATGGATTCTATTTCACTATTGACATCCTCTTTCCAATATTGTGCTTCTGAGGAAGGCATTGCTTCCTTGAAGGTTCAAGGCTCATTTTCTAGCAGGAAAGTCAGAAAATCTGGACCGAATGAAGTAGATGTGCTTTGACGTTTACTTCTTCTCGGATTTTCCTCATTAGTCATACCATCTATTGTTTCCTCCCGATGTCGTTTTGACTTTTGGTAGGACAATTCACTTTCCTTTTTATACGGATAAATAGTTTCAAAGAATTCAGCATTATCTTATTCTATTACCATATTAACGTAGATCTCAGGATTTTTTGATTTATGAACCAGAAAACGACATGCCTTGCTATTGGTTACATATCCAATAAATACACAATCAACCATTTTTGATCCTATCTTCACCCTTTTAGGCTTAGGAACCTATACTTTAGCTAAACACCCCCACACTTTGAAATATTTCAAGTTGGATATCCTTCCTTTTCATTTTTCGTACGGGATGGACTGTGTTTTACTGTGGGGTACACAGTTGATTATTCGGTTTGCTGTAAGTATAGCTTCCCCCCACAAGTTCTATGGTAAACCAAAACTTATCAACAAGGCATTCATCATCTTCTTTAATGTTCGATTCTTTCTTTCCGCAATTCCGTTAGATTGAGGAGAGTACGGGGCAGTTGTTTGGTGAATAATGCCATTTTCCAAACATATTTGTTCAAAAGGAGATTCATATTCTCCACCCCTATCACTTCTTATCATTTTGATCTTTTTGTTAAGTTGTGTTTCAACTTCATTCTTGTATTGCTTGAATGCATCAATTGCTTCATCTTTACTACTAAGTAAGTAAATATAGCAATATCTCGTACTATCGTCAATAAAAGTGATGAAGTACTTTTTCCCATTGCGAGATGGCGTTGATTTCATGTCGCAAATATCTGTGTGAATTAAATCTAAAGGACTTGAATTCCTTTCGACAGACTTATACGGATGCTTAGCATACTTTGATTCCACACAGATTTGACATTTTGAGTTAATGCAATCAAATTTTGGCAATACTTCCAAATTAATCATTTTCCGTAATGTTTTGAAGTTGACGTGGCCTAAGCGTGCAGGCCATAAAGTGTTTGACTCAACTAAGTAAGAAGAAGCTTCAACTTTATAGATATGAATAGCTATTACATTTAGCTTAAAAAGGCCTTCATTCAGGTAACTTTTGCCTACATACATATCATTCTTACTTAAAACAACACTATTGGAAACAAATACACACTTAAATCTATTTTTGACAAGAAGTGCTGTAGATACTAAATTCTTGCGAATTTCTGGAACATGGAGAACTTGATTTAAAGTCACAATTTTTCCGGATGTCATCTTCAATGCAATCTTGCCAACTCCCTCAATTTTGGCCGTAGATGAATTTCCCATGAAAAGAGTTTGGTCGGGTCCTGCAGGAGCATAAGAAGAAAATAGTTCCTTGTTTGCACAAATATGGAGGGTGGCTCCAGAATCAATCCACCACTCTCTCGGATTTCTTACCAAGTTGCATTCAGACAACATGGCACACAAGTCGTCCATTTCTACCACATTTGCTTGATTCTTCTTCTTTTGTGACTCTTTCTTTGGAGCATGACAATCTATGGCCTTATGCCCGGGCTTTCCACAGTTGTGACAACTACCTTTGAACTTTTTCTTGTTCGGGTAATTTTTTGGTCCAGATGCCTTCTTTCTTTTCCTTTTATTTTTCGGTGCTTCCTCAACAATGTTAGCTCCCATTATTGTCGAGTTGCCACGTGACTTCTTTTCAGCATTTTTGTTGTCTTCTTCTATCATTAGATGAACAATTAGATCCTCAAGTCTCAGCTCTTTGCGCTTGTGCTTCAAGTAGTTCTTAAAGTCCTTCCATAAAGGAGGTAACTTTTCAAT